>CANTUT010001644.1:5000-107500 GCA_947687605.1 Reutealis trisperma | reverse complement strand
TTTGTGCGGAAATAAAGAAACACGCTTATTATCAGCATGAGTGGCATATTAATCTATGCATGTTACATATTTAACATATATTATTAATTTAAAATATTTATAATATTTATATAGAAGAAATATAAAATATTAGTGTAGTATAAATATATTTGAATACTATTAAACTAAATTTATTTAGAAAAAATAATTATTATAAAATGCTAGACATTATTATAATCTTTATAAATATTATAGTTATATAATTGTGAACTCTTAATTGTGTACTCTCATCATTGTGAATCGTTAATTTTGCACTTTCATAATTCAATTGTAGCCTTAGCACCTATTAAGTTTAACGCACTACGTGAAGTCATTATGGCGGTCCTACTAGCGCGATTAGCGGGCGAGGATTTGGGGGCGTTGCGCCCAAAAGAATTTTTTTTTTTTTTTAGTATTCAATTACATTGCTACCAGAAATCTAAATTTCCTACACTTTATACCAACCGATCTCTAAAAAAAAAAAAAAAAGAAGCCGCCACGCGGTAGTCGCACCTATTGATGCATGTGGATCCCTTTCTTACGCAGAAAATAACACTTTTACCCATTTCAACATAATTTTCAGCCCTTTTTAGGCCTACTCCTCATTATCTTTTCACATTTTTACTACCTAAACTACCCTTAACCCCATTTGCTTATAAATAGGCCTCCATTTCCTCATTTCTCTTCACCTCTTGAATTTGAGTAGATTCTTAACCTAAATTCCTCTTTTCTTCTACCTCCATTCACTTTCTAATTAATTAATTACTCTTTTTAATTAATTAATTACTTCACCCTAACCAAGTTAATTAATCTTTTTAATTAATTAATTAATAACTCTTTTTTCAAAAATCATTCTTTTTTTTTTCAAAAATAAATTAATCATTTTTCTTAATCCACCCTTTACCCAAATTAATTAATTAATCATTTTAATTAATTAATCCATCAATCCATCAATTTCATCACATTAATTAGTTAATTAATTAAATTAATTAATTAATTAATCTACCAATTAATCCAATTATCTAGTCCCGATAAAATGGAACTTCAGTTTAGTAAAACAAAGGTATCAGCTTTTTTTCTCACTCTTAACACACCCAAATTAAAATCAATTTGATCAACTCTTAAACCCCTCCACTTAATCATGGAATGAACTATGTAGATTTTGATCCCCATTCAATAGAGTACGTAGGCATATTTGGAATCTAAATCCAAACCTTAAATCCAAATCCCAATCAATCTTCTTTCTCTTTTTTAATTAATGTAATTTGTGAATATTTACTTTAATTGTTTTACTAATCCTCCATACACCATGCCTTCATATTATGCCATATTCATGTATTTTCTTTAATATTATCTTATAAATATCATTCATGAAATCAATTTTTCTAAAGTCAAATTAAACTTAAGAGCCAAATTCATATTATTTCAAACAAAAAACCTAGTTCCCGAACTCAACATGGTTCGAGATTAGTGATTTTATCCTTGGGTAATTAATTGAAAATTAATTAATTGGAGTCACCATTGGCTTTTTCCTTAATTTTCCCATTTAAAAATAAATTAGGGTGGTCACTCCCAAAATCATTTTCAAAATCAACCAAATTTAAACCCAAGGGTTCCATCGTGAGTTTAAACCCGAATGAGCATCCCGATTCCCTTTAGCAGACCGGGCCAATGCTCAGGTGAGGCCTCACAGCTAGCGACTCCATTGGGGACTAGTGTGAACCCTTAATTTTGCACATTCCAATATACATTCGAACCTTAGAAGCACTTAGGCTTGGTAAATAAACCTTTAGAAGCCAAAAACTCTCAAAATGGAAAAAAATAAAATATTTCTTTTTGGCATTTAAACCCTTTTAAATCATCTGGCACTAAGTAACAAATATAGCGCAACTAGAATCGCGAAAAATGGATGAGAAATGAGCAAGAATGGGCGAAAACAGGCGAAATAGGCGAAAGCGAGGCCCGTTGCCACAGAGCTCTGTGGCACTGCCGCAAAGCCCTCTGTTGCAAAACCGCAAAGGGCTATGTGGCATTGCTGCAAAGGCCTCTGTGGCCCCATAAAGGCCTCTGCAGCAACTACGGCGAAAATTTGATTTTTCCAATCCCACATTGGAATATTGTGTTTTCTATGCTTCAAACCTTCTCCTATATATAGAGGGCCTCTCCACACTTCAAAACACCAACTTTTAGAGCTTGAAAAGCATTACTTCAAGCAAAATGCTTTGCATTTGCTCTTTGCTTTGCAAAGTGAGTTGGGGGGTTTCTCCTTAATTCTTACATGACTAGTTTAAGGCTTTCTGCCATCCGCCTGTTCGAGGCAAGTCTCTTCCCAAGGCTAGCCGCCGCCCATCATCTGAGGCTAGCCGTCACTTGCCATCCAACACTAGTCGCCGCCTTCCATTCATCATCCTAAGCTAACCGCCGCCCACTAGAGCTAGCCGCTGCCTGCCACCAAAGCTAGCCACCGCTTACCATCTAAGGCCAGCTGCTACCCTCCATCCAAAGCTAGCCGCTGCCGCCCGCCATCTGAGGTAAGCTTCTTTTCGCTTAATTTCATTATCTCTTTTAGTTAGTTAATTAAATTGATTCATCTAGGTTGCTAGCTAATCAACTCGGTAATCAATTAAATTAATTAATTAACTCAATCCTCTTTTAATCAATCAATCAAAACATGATAAAGTGGCTAGGCTAAACTAACCCCTTCGCAAGATGGGAGAATTGCATGGATTCTGATTTCCATTCAAAGGGATACATAGGCATGCTTGGTTCAGGCATCGAATCCAATTAAAACTAGCCAACTCTCTCCCCTATCACCTTCTTCACTTACTTTTATTTTGCTTTCCTTTACTTAGTTATTAGGTTTAGTTTGGGGAATGTGTGACTTCCCTAGAACCCATAAGGGTTAGAGGAGGTATCCCCTAAGTTTAGATTTCATTGTAATATTAACTCTGTTTTATTTCGAATTCTAATTATGCATAAACTTTATGGATTGAATGATCATACATATTATAAATTATCTGTGCATTTTAATTGCTCATGAAATATATTTTAAGTCACTCTTATATTAATTGGCCAAACATATTTTGTTAAATTAAACCGAAAACATAGTCCCCGAATCTTCTTTGGTTTTGAGGCTAGTGATCTTTTTTCTTTGGGTAATAATTGGAGTCAAATGTTTTTTTCCTTATATTTTTCCAAATAAAAATAAATTAAGGACTCCTAAAAACAATTTTAAAATCTATCAAAAATAAGCCCAAGGGCTTCCTCGTGAGTTCTTTCCTAAATGAGCATTTCGATTCCCTTTAGCAGATCAGACCAGTGCTCGGGCGAGGTCTCACAGTTGGCAACTCCACTAGGGACTAACTTTCTTTTAATAAAAGGAAAAAATAAGTAGACTACTAATTGGTTTAAAAAGAGTTTGGCCTTTTAATATGATTATGACTTTGCATGCATCACTTGCATAAGCTCTTTGCCATCCAACCTAGTTTTAGGAAAACAATGGATAGTAAGTAGCATCAAGTGGGTAACCCTCCTTGGGTCTATTCACCAATAGTGAAATCTTCCACCCCGCAATGAATCCTTTGATCCTTTCAAAGGTGTAACGAGTATGCACGTACTGTTAGACCCATATGAGGCTCTTTAATCACATGTGATTAGGAATATTACTACTCTAGTGTGACGGGTACCCAAATCGAGCCACCTTTACCTTTTCATGTAATGAACTTAGATCCTAGCCTTAGGTTGTATGTACCATAATTAAAACATTGCGTCTTTGCATTTTTCATGAAATGTTTTCCTCATGCATATCATGCATCCATATTGTATAACAAAACATGCATTCATCTTAAGTCTAGGTTGAACCTTGAATCGAAGAAGGATCAAACATTCTTATCTCCATTCAAACATCTCCCCTTTAAGCACCTTACTCTAATCTCCATCCCAACACCTTCACTTCTAAACTTCAAACACTCTCACCTCTATCCCATTCACCTTTGCCCCCACAAACCTTAAGCCATCACCCTAAACCTTACCCCTTTACCTTAACCTTTAACCTAAACACTAATAGCCTAACCTTAAACCTAAACACTAATAGCCTAACCTTAAACCTTACCCTTTTACCACAACCTTTAACCTAAACACCAATACCCTAATCCTAAACCTTACCCCTTTACCTTAGCCTTTAACCTAAACACCAATACCCTAACCCTAAATCTTATCCCTTTACCTTAGCCTTTAACCTAAACACCAATACCATAACCCTAAAACTATACCTTGTTACCTTAGCCTTTAACCTAAACACAAATACCCTAGCCCTAAACCTAAAACCTCATTTCCCTAGCCTTGACCTCAAACACCTCTAACCTTAAACATTGTTACCTTAACCTTACCCAAAATGTCTTTGCCCTAAATTGTAACCTAAAAACATCTCTACCCTCCTCTTACCTATACCTTGCTAACCTAGTCATAAGACACCGTCGCCCAACATCCTTGGCCCATTACCTTCAAAACCAATCCATTACCCCCAAATTGACAAATGCCTATAGCCTATACCCCAAATCATCAAGACACTACCCTAAGCCTAATACCTTTGGCCCAACACACTACTTTAAACTCAATACTTTTGACCCAACACAATATCCTTAAGCGCAACACCCGTGACCCATCACCTTTTCAAAACCAGTCTGTTACCCTTAAGTCCAATAACTTTTTCCCAACACACTATCGTTGGTTTAGTCTACTACCTGAAGCCTAAAACATCTGCCCCATCATGCCTTAAGCCCAAAAAAATGGTTGACCTATGACATAATAAGGAAGCTTTTTCTCTTAGGATCTGTATGCCAATATCTTCATCACCTCTTCTATTCGATACCTGTCACTTACCACGCTGTTTTAGTTTGAAGGTACTAATGGCCCATCCACTTGATATGGCTTCCTTGACCACACTTGTGACCAACGTCCTTAAGAAGCAAAAAGAATATTTCCAGGCTATCCTAGCTGCTAAGCAAGGCTAATTCGAGGAACAAAGGCAATTCATCATTGAGGAAGTTCGAGCTATGATTAACCAGGCCACCCTTAGCCATTCTAAACCAAGCCTTATCTTAAATCGGATCAATCTTAGCCAAACCAACCCATATCTAAACCAAGGTGGGGAAGTTTTCTTTTATCTAGGCGCTAGATTGCTTATGGAGAAACTTGAAGCCATGGAAAGAACCATCAAATCCCTAAAGCACTGTAATGATCTAATTAATATGGACAGTTTAATCTTATTTCCTGATGCCAAGCTTCCTCCTAAATTTAAAATGCCTTAACTGGAGAGATTTGATGGAACCATTTGCCTCAAGACCCATCTAAAGATATATATAAGGGCAATGAAACCTTTAGGAGTTAGCAATGAGCTTCTTGCTCAACTGTTCCAACAATCACTAACCAATGTTACCAAGAAATGGTTCATTTCACTAGACAAGAGCAAGAAAAGGACATGGGATGATATCTACTGTGCCTTTGTCAAACAATATCATTATAATAGTGAAATGGATGTCACTAGACATGACTTGGAAACCATCAAGCAGCTTCTAGAGGAATCTTTCTCCATGTTCCTTACAAGGTGGAGGGCTAAAGTTGCTCAAATGGTAAATAGGCCAATAGAGCAAGAACAAGTGGACATCTTTGTCAAGAATCTACTTCCAACCTACCAAGCCCACTTGTTAACCCAATACCTACCCACTTTTAAGGCTTTGATTGCAACCACATTAAAGGTTAAAGATTGCATCCAAAATGCATCATTTCAACCTGAATTCCTCACCACCGACCTGAGCAGTGATGAAGAACTTGAACCTAATTCAACCCTACCTTACTTCAGCTCTAAATGGCATGATATGGAAGAGTTCAAGTGTAACTAATTTGACATATCTGAGATTGAATTCCAAGTCTGGATCTGTCATCTTATTTTCTTTTATTTTTCATCAATCATGTCAATCCCTTTTTATTTTCTTGTAATAAAAGTTTCCATTATAATAAAACATTCACATCTTTTTAATTATTTATGCAGTTGCCTAAACATGGGTGAGCTTTAAAAAAAAAAAAAAAAGAGGAGAAAAGGGAGAAAAAAGAGAAATGAACATCAATTAAATCCACCACAGTTGAGGTGCCATCAACAATTGCTTTGCCAGCTCCTAACCAAAGAAGGTCTAGAAATGGACCTCTAATCAAATAATTGAAGCACAAAATCAAAATATACACCTCAGCAAGGGGGACAACAAGATTTGTCAAATCCAAAATTCAAATGTTAAAGCCCCTCAAAATAAAGAAAAGCAACAAACCATGGTGGAATGTTTTCTCCCAAATTTCATTAATCCAAGCTCGTTAAGTTGAAAACCCAAGAAGGGTAGCTTAGGCAAAAAAAAAAAAAAAAAAAAGAGAGAGAGAAAAATAAAGCTCACCTTAGTCATTTTCCTTCATAATCAAATCATATTTTCATCTCATCTCATGTCTTCAAAGTCATCCATCCTCACTGGCTTGCTTATTCTCTAAAATGATATTGTCCCTTAACTCAAAGTGGGGACATGTCTTTCTAGGTCGTCATCATATTTTGTTAATCCATCTCATTGCTTAGCTCAAAGAGCTTAGGCACAATCCCTCACATTGCTAGTCTGTCATGTTCCTATCTCTCATTGGGAACATGATCCCCAAGTTGTCTCTTTTCATCAGTCCTTTAACCACTCCTTAGGGCACTTCCTCTCATCAAGTCTGTCATCTACATTCAAGCCAATAAAGTGTCACTCTAAAAGTCTCTTCAATCTCAAAACAACAAGGTTAGCTTGGCTTGTTCTTTTCCATGAATCATGCTATAGATAGCAAAATCATACAACCTCCCTGATCCTTTTCAAAATTTCTAACATGCCTTTAAACCATTCCCCAACTTCAAAATGTACCATTCTATATTTTCAAGCTTAAGCCTCATACCACCCTTTCCTGGGCAAAATCTCATCATCTTTTAAGGGCCAAGCCTGTGGGCGAGATCAAAGATCCTAAGTCTTTTAAGTCTCATCATCCTTAAGGCCAGCTTTCTTTAGCATGACCAAAATCAAGTCATGTCTTGCAATGCTTAAGAAGGGCGGCTTGAACTACTCAAGTCATTCCATGTCTTATTGGCAAAATTTCATCATCTTTAAAAAGATCAAGTCTCTTTGGCAAATTACAACCGAGTCAAAGCCTACCAACCATCCGATGGGCATTGAAAATCTGATATAACCATGACAAAAGGGCAAACCCTCATACCTAAGATGAAGCCAACCATCCTCCAAAAAGGTCCAAGGCACCCTTAACCAAAGCCTTTAAGCCTTTAAACCTTCTCCATATAGCCCAAAAGCCTTCACCATGTAGCCCAAAAGCCTTCACCATGAAACCCAAGCCTAAAAGCTTTTGCCATGAAAACTAAACCAAAAGCCTTCACCACGAAGCTCAAGCCCAAAACCCTTTACCATGAAACCTAAACCAAAATGCCTTCACCTTGAAACCCAAAACCAAAAAGCGTCACTATGAAGCCTAAGCCTAGCTTTCACCATGAAGCTCATTCACAAAGAGCTTTCATCTCCTCCAAGGCCAAGTCTGACTGAGCCTAACTAATTTCCTAGCCTAACCTTTCCTCTAAGCCAGACCTAATTGAGCCTAAAGCAAAACCTAACCGAGCCTTCCAAATGAACTCCTCAAAGGTTGCAACCTGACCAAGCCAAAGTCCTAAACCTGACTAAGCCTTCCACATGAACTTCTCCAAGGACAAGCCCTATAAGTTGACCTTCCCCAAACCTTCCAATCTAATCATCTCTAAAAACCTGACCGTCCTGATCTAGCACTCCAATTTAGCCTTAAACCAAAATCAAACCTACCTAACTAAATAGCATGATCTTTTCTAAGACCACACCATACTTCTTCCTAGGCCAAACTAATAGCCGTTAACCAGCCAATCTCATACCTAGCATGCCTACTTCACCTCTGAACTAGGCAATCAACTAAAAAACCAAATGACCAAACCACTTTCCTCTATCATTCTAAAGTGGGGGTACATCCCTTCCAAATATTCACCTTTCTAAAATAGGGGCATATTTGTTCTAAAGATTAGTACTTTTATATCATGCTGACCCTTTACAGGTTCAAGGTATTAGATCATTGCATAATCATCCAGCATTTTTGCATTGAATAGGATCATCACTTTTCATTCCTACCATAAAGGACCATTACTGCTCCTACCAGACAAGACAGTTATCTTTACTATTCCTACCAGATAGGATGGTCATCTCTTCTTGATCAAACCAGACAAGATCATCACTTTCATTTCTACCAAAAAGGACCATTACTACCAAAAAGGACCATTACTATTCCTACCAGATAGGACAGTTGTTTTTACCATTCCTACCAGATAGGATGGTCATCTCTTCTTGATCCTACCAAATAGGATCATCACTTTCATTCCTACTAGAAAAGACCACTACTATTCCTACCAGACAGAAACTACCGTTTTCTTCCAACCGCTTTCAAATGTACCGGGAGCATCCACTTCGCTTCCAAATATACCAGGGGCATCCTTTTCGCTTCCAAATATACTGGGGGCATTCTCTTCATTTCACATTTATCAGAATTTCCTGCTGCTTCCAAATATACTGAGAGCATGCACTTCGCTTCCAAATACACCGAGGGCATTCTCTTCATTTCACACTTATCAGAATTTCCATTTGCTTCCAAATATACCAGGAGCATCCTCTTCGCTTCCAAATATACTGGGGGCATCCTCTTTATTTCACACTTATCAAAATTTTCTGCTACTTCCAAATATACTGGGAGCATCCACTTCGCTTCCAAATATACTAGGGGCATTCTCTTCATTTCACACTTATCAGAATTTCCTGCTGCTCCCAAATGTACCGGGAGAATCCTTTTCATTTCATACTTATCAGAACTTCCTTCCACTTCCAAACATACTAAGAGCATCCTCTTCATTTCAACTACTCCTAAATATACTAGGAGCATCCTCTTCATTCCAACCACTCCCAAATATACCAGGGGCATCCTCTTCATTTCAATCACTCCCAAATATACCAAGGGCATCATTCCAACCTCTCCTAAATATAACGGGGGCATCCTATTCATTCCAACCACTCCCAAATATACTGAGGGCATCCTTTTCATTCCAACCACTCCCAAATATACCGGGGGCATCCTCTTCGTCCTCAAGTTCACTATCATCAAAATTGCCTTTCAGAAAAAGATAATTATAATGAAGGGGCAGCTGTGAACCCTTAATTTTGCACCTTCCAGTATGCATTCGAACCTTAGAAGTACTTGGGCTCGGCAAACAAACCTTCAGAAGCTGAAAAATCTCAAAATGGAAAATAAAATATTTCTTTTTGGCATTTAAACACTTATAAATCATCCAGGACTAAGTAACAAATACAATGCAACTAAAATCATGAAAAACGGATGAGAAACGAGCAAGGACGGATGAAAACAGGCGAAACAGACAAAAGCGGGGCCCATTGCCGTAGAGCTTTGCGGCACTGCCGCAAAGGGCTGTGTGGCACTGCCACAAAGGCCTCTATGGTGCCGTAAAGGCCTCTATGATAACTCCAGTGAAAATTTGATTTTTCTAATCCCACATTGGAATTTTGTGTTTTTTATGCTTCAAACCTTCTCCTATATATAGAGGGCCTCTCCACACTTCAAAACACCAACTTCTAGAGCTTGAAAAGCATTACTTCAAGCAAAATGCTTTGCATTTGCTCTTTTCTTTGCAAAGTGAGTTAAGAGGTTTCTCCTTGATTCCTACCTGACTAATTTAAGGCTTTCTGCCGCCTGCCTGTTCAAGGCAAGTCTCTTGCCCAAGGCTCGTGTCTGCCGACCAAGGCTAGTTGCCACCCACGATCTGAGGCTAGCCGCCACTTACCATCCAATGCTAGCCACCACCTGTCATCTACCATCCTAAGCTAACCGCTGCCTGCTAAACCTAGCCACCATCTACCGTCCGCAAAGGCCTCTACGGCAACTCCAATGAAAATTCAATTTTTCCAATCCCATATTGGAATTTTATGTTTTTTATGCTTCAAATCTTCTCCTATATATAAAGGGCCTCCCCACACTTCAAAACACCAACTTCTAGAGCTTGAAAAGCATTACTTCAAGCAAAATACTTTGCATTTGCTCCTTTCTTCGCAAAGCGAGTTGGGGGGTTTCTCCTTGATTCCTACCCAACTAGTTTAAGGCTTTCTGCTACCCGCCTGTTCGAGGCAAGTCTCTTACCCAAGGCTCGTGTCTGCCGCCTAAGGCTAGCCACCGCCCACCATCTGAGGCTAGCCACCCTTGCCATCTAACACTAGTCGTCGCCTACCGTCTGCCATCCTAAGCTAATAGCCGCCCACTAAAGCTAGCTGCTGCCTGCCACCAAAGCTAGCCGCCGCCTGCCATCCAAGGCTAGCTGCCCCCCGCCATCCAAAGTTAGCCGCCACCTGTCGTCTAAAACCAGCCGCTGCTCGCCATCTGAGGTAAGCTTTTTTTCGCTTAATTTCATTATCTCTTTTAGTTAGTTAATTAAATTGATTTATCTAGGTTGCTAGTTAATCAACTCCGTAATTAATCAAATTAATTAATTAACTCAACCCTCTTTTAATCAATTAATTAAAACATGATAAAGTGGCTAGGCTAAACTAACCCCTTTGCAAGATGAGAGAACTGCGTGGATTCTGATTCTCATTCAAAGGGATATGTAGGCATGCTTGGTTCAGGCATCGAATCTAATTAAAACTAACTAACTCTCTCCCCTATCACCTTCTTCACTTACTTTTATTTTGCTTTCCTTTACTTAGTTATTAGGTTTAGTTTGGGGAATGTGTGACTTCCCTAGAACCTATAAGGGCTAGAGGAGGTATCCCCTAAGTTTGGATTTCATTGTAATATTAACTCTATTTTATTTCAAATTCTAATTGTGTATATACTTTATATATTGAATGGTCATACATATTATAAATTATCTGTGCATTTTAATTGCTCATGAAATATATTTTAATTCACTCTTATATTAATTGGCCAAACTTATTTTGTTAAATTAAAGCGAAAACGTAGTCCCTGAATCCTCTTTGGTTTTGGAGGCTAGTGATATTTTTCATTTGGGTAATAATTAGAGTCAAATGGGTTTTTTCCTTATATTTTCCCAAATAAAAATAAATTAAGGTGGTGACTCCTAAAAATAATTTTCAAATCTATAAAAAATAAGCCCAAGGCTTTCTCGTGAGTTCTTTCCCAAATGAGTATTTATATTCCCTTTAGCGGATCGGACTGGTGCTTGGGCGAGGTCTCACAACTGGTTGCCACCTTTTTCAAAATAAAAAGGAAAATAAAAGAGTATTTGTTTAAGGAAAATTTTTTCCAAAATAATCTCCATTTGGCTCATTAAGTATAATTTGACTTTCATGCATCACTTTGCATAAAAAAGGCTCTTTGCCTAACCTTAGTTTTAGGAAAACTTTTGGATGGTGAATAGCATTGGCTTGACAACTTTCTTTGCGTATGTTGGGAGATAGCAAAAGCATTCCACCCCATTATAAATCCCCGATCATTTAGGTGGTGTAATGAGCAATCAGTATTGTTAGACTCATATGAGACTCCTTGCCTCACATGTGGTTAGGTATATCGATAGTCTAGTGGGATGAGGACCCTTAAAATCAAACCACCTTTCACCCTTGTCCATATAGCTGCCTAGCCTTTGACCTTAGGTTTTATATATCGTAATAATCGATACTCTTGCATGTTCATGAAACATTTTTTAACATGCATCACATCATGATTATGCATGTATAACATGAGACGCTCCACAAAATAAACCCTCAAACACCTTAAAGACCCAAACCAGTGGTCCATTACCCCAAAACACCTCACACATTCACCTTGTCAACATGTAAATCTAGTGACCAAACCATGTAAAAGGAATCTTTTTCCTGACACACCTTCACATTCATTCCTTTTTTTTCCTTCAAATTTTGTATTCTTACCCATTTTTCTGTCTATTTTCAAGGTACCAATGGCCAACACCTCCAGCTCTTTCGACCAAGACGTGATGAGCACCTTTTTTTCCAACCTCCTCAAAAAACAAGAGGAGACTTTTCAAGTCACACTCACCACCGCTTTTAAGACCTAAGCTAAAACTTTCACCAATATGCTTAATGCCTAGTCTACCACCTTTACTGATGTCCTCAATACCTAAATGCTAGTTGATCATCAATGAGGTCAATGAAATGATCAATGCCACTATCACTGTCCCTCCTGCTCATGTTGAGCCTGCATCTGCCCAAGCCGGGACTATTATGCCCTTACTTTTACTCCTCCCATTATCGATCTCATAAATAATGGGAAAATACCTGAAACTCCAATCTCTCCTATGGTGGACTTGAATGTAACCACTTTATCTCCCACTACGAATCCTTTTCAAAGTGGAGATTTCTCTAACTTTATTGAAGCTAAGAAATTGATGGAGAAAATTGAGGCCATGGAAAGAATAATCAATAACATCAAAAGGCATAAAGACATGATAGATATTAATTCTTTAGCACTCTTTTCGAATGCACGGGTTCCTCCAAAATTTAAAATGCTGGTCATAGAAAAGTTTAATGGCACCACATGCCCCAAAACTCACCTTAAAATGTATGTGGGCACTATGAGACCTTTTGGTGTTGATAATAAGCTCCTTGCTTAGTTTTTCCAACAGTCCTTAATTGAAGCCACTATTAAATAGTTGTTAGATCTCGACCAAAATCACAAGAAGACTTAGGATGATATATGCAATGCATTTGTCAAACAATACCATCACAACATCAAGGTGGATGTCACCCGTCGAGATTTGGAAAACCATCAAACAAAGGTAAAAAGAATCCTTCATCACATTCCTTACAAGGTAGAGGTCAAAAGAAGCACAAATGGTGATCATCCATATGAAGTAAAGCAAATTAACATCATTGTCAAGAACCTCCCCCCTAGTACCAGATGCGTTTGCAAACACAGTACCTCTTTAGCTTTAATCAGGACGAATCAAGGATGAATCCTCTAGGTATCACAAGAACACTAACTACACTGCTAATACCACTGAAAGAGAGGGGAAGGTAAATGTTGTGTCCTGTCACCAGCCAATGCAGTTAGAAACAAGGAGGACTTTCTTTGAGCTAGGCATGCCTCTCAATGTCATTTACAAGAAAGCCTTAGAGGCTAACCTAGTTAAGCCCTTAGAACCATGACCTCCTCCAAAACCTTTGCCTAAAGGTTATAATGCTAATGAGCACTGTAACTTTCATCAAGGGCCGAGGCACAAAACTAATGCATGCAAGTCTCTAAGGTACAAAATTCAAGACCTCATTGATAGTGGAGACATCATTGCTCCCAAACCTAAAGTCTAGCACCACCATCAATCCTTTCTGAACCATCGAGCTTACTCGACCATCTCAAACTTCACCCAATAACTGGTATTTTAAGAAGAGTGCCAGTGCTATTGTGCCCCTATCCAATTCCTCTAAGTCCATGTCTGAGTCGTTTGAGTTCGTGTCTAGGTCACCTGAGTCAGAGTCTATGTCTGAGTCTTTTGAGTCTATTTCTATTAAATCTTTCTTTGAATTTGAGTTTGTCAGGTCTTACCCTTCAGAGTCTATATTTTACCTTCTAGGCTTATCCTTTAAATGTACTCATGATGGGACTTTTATCAATAATAAAGAGTTTAAACTTTCTAATTTGTTTTAATTTTTTTCTGATTCATCTTTAAATAGGACATCTTAAAAAAAGGAAAGGAACAAAAAAATGAAAAATACAAAAAAATGACAAAAAAGGCAAAAGGATTAATTAATTGTGGCATAAAAAAAAATCCAAAATCCCATACATTGCATTTGTATGGCAGTAGTGGAAAAGCTTATGGACTGTTCTATATAATACAAGATAAGGATGATCCAAGCATTGCAGGTCATAAGATCTCTACCTACATACACAAGAAACTTGTTAAAGAAAAGCCATGGAGAATGAAGACAAAATTAATTGAAAGGTATCATGACCAACTAAATACCATCGAGGAAAAAAGGATGGATGCTATGTACAAAATTTAAGGTTATCAACAGAGACTAGCCGAGCACTTCAACAAAAAGGTGACAGATAAGGGTTCGTAAGAAGGAAATCTAGTTTTGAGAGAAATCCAAACCTTGTTCATGATCTAAGAGGAAGTTCAAACTAAACTAAGCTGGATAGTATATGCTCAAGAAGATCCTATCCAACAGAGGCACCATCTTCATAGATGTGGACAAAAGTGAATTCTCCCTTCCTGGTAACCTGGATCAGCTGAAACGATGCATCATCTAAAGATGACATCTATATTTCATTTGTAATTAGAACTACATGGACCTGATTCTTCTTAAAAGAAATGACTAATAAAAAATGATTGAAAAGGATACATAGGCAGCCCATCTCGCGTGCGGTCCAAATCATAATACAAACTATTTTGTTTACCTCACATTCTCATTTTCTCTATGCCTAATACATCATTCACTTAACTCTTTTACCTAAAAAAAGGACCAAAAAAAAAAAAAAGAGAATGCTCGCTAAGCTAAAAACTTAAAAAGATAGCTTAGGCAGAAATTAAAGCAAAAATAAAAGATGTCTCATTTAATAATGATCAAGTTTTGCAAAATGCAAGCCTATTATCATGACAAAAAAGATAGCCCTTTCAATATCCTTTATACTTTATCATGTATCGTGTAGACTTGTCAACCTGTAAGTATTTTCAATAAAAAAGCAAAAAAGGCCATGTCTGAAGTCATGATCTAGCCAGTCCTCCTCTATCTCCTGAGGTGCACATCTCTCGTGTCCTCATCAGAATCAGAGTTTGTCTTAATCTCCTCAAGTAGGCACACTTCTCCTCTAGGTCTCTACAGCTCTTTCCACTGCAATAGTAGAAGTACCAACAGAATTAGAACTATTCAACATAATAGTATCAAAACCCTTTCTTAAGTATTAGTAGTTCTAAAACTACTTTAAAAATCCTCCTCTATAGTTCAGAAATTGCAGTACCCCTTTCTTGCCCTAACTATAGTATTCCTTATCTAAACCACCATTGTAGTGTCATCCTGTCTCACTGCAATCATAGTGTCCTTTATCACTGCCACCACAGTTTTAGTCACCACTATAACCTATGGTGTCACACTTCTAGTAGATTTCTAAGTCTCCTTCAAAGATCAAGTCACCCCCTCTATTGTGTTGTAGTCCTCTTGCTAGTAGTGGTCCCTCTCATAGTCTCTTCCTTCTCAGCTACGTCACCCTCTATTCCCCTCAATAAGGTGGCCTGATACTCTTTTTCAACTAGCTAAACCTCTTTTATCAGCCACCTGTCATACCTTTCTCTAGTTCCAAGTGAAATCCCAGCATGATAACTCCTTAACTAGCCACCACCTAATAGCTCTAACAATGGGTGTTATGATTTGCACATACTCTAAGAAAGAAAAAACTAGGGCTATGTCCTGAGTTTGCCCCATCTACTCATGGCCAAATGTCATTTAAACCAAACCTAACAAGCAAACCACTCGACACCAATGGCGTTCGGTCATGAAAGATCTAATTCTTTACCATTGGCAGTGTCAAAATATGCCCCCTAGGGTAAGCTGCAAGCAACTATTCCATTTAATCTTTGATCAAGTATCGATAAAGCATGTGCGGACTGAAAAGCAGGGGCCACCACCTAAAAATGATCCATCAGCCACACTTCCATTATAACCCAAAACCTAAAACAGACATTGATAAAGCACCCTCAACAAAAAGGGTAAAAATAGACAAAGTTTTCTCACTTGGTGAATAACTAGCAAGGCAATTCATCTCTTAAAATCTCAAACAAAGCAGTCAAGGCTCATTAGTGCCTCTATTCCATTTGCCACTCTGGCATCACCGTAATCAACAGACCTATATTTGACACTCAAACAAAAATCAAGGCCCTTATGTTGAGCCTATGCCTCTCTCATATCTCTCTAGTCACTAGGATTATGGAACTTCATAATCACAGTAGTCAAATTCACTTTACCATCACCCATCATCATCTGACTTGTGATATCCTGAGACAAGTCCAAAAAAAAAAACTCTTGAAATATCAATGAGATGCCAAACTCTAAGCTTTGGCACCACCAAGACTACCTCTAGATTGCAACCAATACATACTACTAAACTCCTCCTTAACAACACCAAAATAGAAAACACAGGCCACTAGATTCTAAAACTCGAGGTAACTCCTCAAACTCCTTATAAAGCCACCATGGCAAATATCCCATACTAATCCAATTTGAGTTTCTCAAACTTTGTAAAATTTCTCATTCCACAAATGTATGGCCTCCACCCTCATGCATCCATGCAATCATCTATTACAGGTATCATCACAAATCATGCACGACATAAAAGTTAAATAAAAGGTCTATGAATTCTAAAACATACATGCATCATCTGTGCACTAGCATCTATGTAATCATACATAAACTAAGCCAATAGCCTCACTGACATCTCCTAAAGTTGTCCAATACTTCCTCAAAGCTAATCGACACCTCCTAAAGCTGACTAATGTCTCTTTGAGGCTAAATGATATCTTTCCATATCTAATCAATAAAGTATGACTTTAAGAGTCTCTTTACTCCTAGCAAAGTTTCTTTGAGCCTTCTGAAAAGGCCTAACCCCTCACATTTAGAAGCCTAAGTTTCTTTGGAGTAATCAAAATCTTATCAGAATCTTTTGAGCTAACTCACCATAAGCCGAGACTCTCCCTTTATCAAAATCTTGTCAAGATCTCTTGAGCTAACTCACCATAGGTCAAGGCTCTCCTTTCACTAAGTTATTTTGTCCAAAATTCTCTTCCACTCATAATATATAGAGACAATCACCTAGACATTAATGTGGTTCCTTATCCATCTCTTTTGTCCAAATTCATTAATTTCACCTATAAATGTCTAGAAATGGTCACCTAGACATCTATATGGTTTCACTTTCCATATCTTTTACTCAAATCTATCAATTTCACCTATAAATGTCTAGAAATGATCACCTAGACATCTACATGATTCCACTTTCCACTTTTCTTACCCAAATTATCTTTACCTCTAACATTAAGGCCAAACAGATAGCCTTTATTAAGATTTACCCAAATCTTCTTTACCTCTAATATTAAGGCTGGACAGATAGCCTTGATTGAGATTTACCCTAAATCATCTTTATCTCCAACATTAAGGCCAGACAAATAGCTTTGATTGAAATTCACTAAACCTTCTTTATCTCCAACATTAAGACCGGACAAATAGCCTTGGTTAAAATTCACTAAACCTTTTTTATCTCCAACATTAAGGCTAGATATATAGCTTTGATTGAAATTCACCAAACCTTCTTTATCTCCAACATTAAGGCCCAACAGATAACCTTGATTGAAATTCACCAAACCTTCTTTGTCCTCTAACATTAAAGCTGGATAGATAGCCTTGATTGAAATTCACCAAACCTTCTTTATCTCCAATATGAAGGCCAGACATATAACCTTAATTGAAATTCAGCAAACCTTCTTTGTCCTCTAATGTTAGGGCTAAACAAATAGCCTTAATTGAAATTCACCAAGATCATTCTCGCATCTAACATCAAGGCCAAACTGATAGCCATTGATAAAATCTCATTCATCCTAGAGGGCTTCCTCCCAAAGGACCTGACCAGAACACACAAGCCCAAAGTCTAACATGGCACCTCTTCCCAATGTTCACTATCATCAGAATCACCTTTTATTCAAAGCCAATTCTGATGAGGGGACAATAGTAAACCCTTAATTTTGCACCCTCATCATCCAACTATAGCCTTAGCACCTGTTAAGTTTAACGCCCTACATAGAGCCGTTACGATAATCCCGCTAGCCAGTTAGCGGGAGGGGTTAAGTGGCAGTGCCCCTGAAAGAAATTTTTTTTTTAGCCTTTTATTACATTACTATCAAACATCTAAATTTTCTAAACTCTATACCAACTAATCTCTAAAAAAAAATAAAAGAAGCTGCCATTTTAGTTACCACTCTGTAGCCTTACAGCCTGTTATATTAGTCTGGTGCGATGCCGCACCTGTCTAATGCATGTGGACCCCTTTTCTACGTAGAAAATGGCTCTTTTACCCCTTCTAGCCCTTTTTAGCTCTACCCTTCATTGTCTTTTCACATTTTTACTACCTAAACTACCCTCAACCCTATTTGCCTATCAATAGACCCCCTATTTCCTCATTTCTCTTCACCTCTTGAATTTGAGTAGATTGTTACTCTCAAATTCCTCTCTCTCTTCTTCTTCCTCCAATCACTCTCTAATTAATTAATTAATCTTTTTAATTAATTAATTACCTCACCCTAACCAAGTTAATTAATATTTTTAATTAACTAAAACTCTTTTTTTTAATCACTCAATTAATTAATTAATTAATCTTTTTAAGTAATTAATTAATCACTCTTTTTTCAAAAATCATTTTTTTTTCAAAAATCAAATTAATCCTTTTTAATCCACCCTTTATCCAAATTAATTAATTAATCATTTTAATTAATTAATCTATCAATCCATCAATTTCATCACATTAATTAGTTAATTAATCATTTTAATTAATTAATTAATCTCCCAATCAATTCAATTATCTAGTATCGATAAAATGGAATTTCAGTCTCGTAAAACCCTCTGCCCATCAAAAGCAAAGGTATCAGCCTTTTTTCTCACTCTCAGCACACCCAAACTAAAATCAATCTGATCAACTCTTAAACCCCTCCACTTAATCGTGGAATGAACTAAGTGGGTTTTGATCCCTATTTAATGGGGTACGTAGGCATGTTTGGAATCTAAATCCAAATTCCAATCAATCTTCTTTCTCCTTTTTAATTAATGTAATTTGTGATTATTTATTTTAATTGTTTTACTAATCCCCATACACCATGCACTCATGTTATCCCATATTTATGTATTTTCTTTAATATTATCTTATAAATGTCATTCATGAAATCAATTTTTCTAAAGTCAAATTAAACTTAAGAGCCAAATTCAGATTATTTCAAACCAAAAACCTAGTCCCCAAACTCAACTTGGTTCGAGATTAGTGATTTTATCCTTAGGTAATTAATTGAAAATTAATGAATTGGAGTCACAATTGGATTTTTTCTTAATTTTTCCATTTAAAAATAAATTAGGGTGGCAACTCCCAAAATCATTTTCAAAATCAACCAAATCTGAACCCTGAGGGTTCCTTCATGAGTCTAAACTCGAATGAGCATCTTGATTTCCTTTAACAGATCAGGTCGGTGCTCAAGCAAGGCCTCATAATCATCTGGCCGCAACCTAACATCTTCTAAGTTTAATACCCTACGGGGAGTTACTAAGTTTAGCTTTTAAATGCATTGCTACCTGGACACCCAATTTTCCATGACAAACCAACAACCAATCTTTAAAAAAAAAAGAAAAAAAAAAAGAAAAAAGGTCTGCTTGTATTCGGAGGCATGCAATGCATGCCAGCAACCAGAGTGGCATGAACCAATGACATGTTGTTGATGCTGCTGATACCGCCATTTTTTTCCATTTTGCCCTATCCAACCTTATTTTTAGCCCCTTTCAGCCTTGCCCTTTTGTTCATTTCACTATTCCTATACCCAAATTACCCTCACCCCATTATTTAAATACTCCATCCATTTCTTCATTTCAAAGGCCTCTTAAATTAAAGTGGATAGTTATCCTCTAATTTCTCTCTTTTTCTCCCTTCAACAACTTTTTAATTAATTAATTAATCTTTTTAATTAATTAGTTAATTATCTCACCCTAACCAAGTTAATTGATCTTTTTAATTAACTAAAACTATTTTTTTAAAATTAAAATTAATCACTCAATTAATTAATTAATTAATATTTTTAATTAATTAATTAATTCCTTTTTTCAAAATCAAATAATCCTCTTTTTAATCCACCCTCATCCAAATTAATTAATTAATTATTTAATTAATTAATCCATCCATCCATTTCATCACATTAATTAGTTAATTAAACATTTTAATTAATTAATTAATTAATTTCAAATTAATCCAATCACCCAATCCCAATAAAATGGAAGTTCAGTCTAATTAAACTCTTCACTTGCCAAAAGCAAAGGTATCAGTCCTTTTCCCTCACTCTCAAAACACATAAACCAACCCCTAAACCCTCCATTTAATCGTGGAATGAATTATATGGGCTTTGATTCCTATTCAATGGGATACATAGGCAAGTTTGGAATTTAAATCCAAACCTCATATCTAATTCTAAATTAATTTTATTTTTCATTTATTTTCAATTGCAATTATCTATTTTTGTACTTTTTGTAAATTTGAGTAATTATTTATTTGATTATTTTGGAGTCAATAAGTGATTCGATGGTTTCCCTAAAATCCATAAGCACTAGAAAAAAACACTCTCCTTGGCTTATAGATGTTTATTTACTTTATTTCTTAAATTCTCTCATGCATTTCATAACTCTGTTATACTCATGCATTTTAATTATTATCTTATAATAGTGATAAGCACTTAATTGACTACATTTTACCCCTTGTTTTTAATAATATTTTATCCTTAAATTGAGTTTGATTTGTTTGTTTAATATTTTTCTAGAGTTCTTTTAGTTAATCCAGTGCCAAGTGATGCCATAAACCAAATGTGACTCAAAATGGTGAAAGATCCAAGCCAAAATGCTGATTTTTGGAAGAATATGGGCAGCCATGGGTGACCACATGGCTAGAATTCCAAACGTGTGACAAGAGCAAATTGGAAATTCATCTAGTAGCCTCCCACGGGTGGATGCATGGCTGAGGTTTCACCCATGGGAAGCTACATTCTTTGGCCCTGTCGTTGGCACGGCTGGAACCCTAGCAGTGGGTCCAGCCGTGTGAGGTTAAAATTCAGCAATATAAATCAAATCAGACAGTATTTTAAGGGGAGCCTCCACAAAGCAAAAAGAGAGATTTAAGAGGGTTGGCTAAGCCTAGAGTCATGGGAAAGGCTTGAAGGCTAGAGATATTGAGGATTTAATAAAATCAAAGACCAAGATCCAAGTGGATGTGGAAGATTGAAGAGAAGATTTCAAAGAACATCTTCAAGATCTGTTTGAGATTTCTTCCTCCTTTATTTTTCTGCATCTTTGTTCTTCAATTTTAATGTAAACTAATTATATTTGTAATGAACCCTAGTTTTGATTGTACAGATTAAAGGATTTAAACTTTAATTAATTCATCTTTGGTTGTTTTATTTTCATGATAAATTTTATTATTCCAATTAGCAATTGCTAGCTTGTTGATTGGATATTTTTTCTATATTGGACGAGTAGAGATACCCTGATATAGATAGATCACTCATGGGCATAGAGAGTTGATTGGGGTGCTAGAGATAGACCTACAAGACTTCTTTAGATGTTAATCTTTTGAACTTAATGCTGTTCCTATTTGATTATAGGTTGAGAAGAGATTCCCCTATAATATTTAGGAAGTTAGGGATTTAATCACTTGAGAAAGGTTTTTATCTAATTTAGTGTGAGTCCAATTCAATCCATTGTTTGAATTCAATCCATTATTTGATGTACATGAGAAACTAAGGGGATTTATATCTAGATTAGCTTTGCCTAGATTATTTCCATCAATATCATTTACTTGCTTTCTTTTATTAGCTTAGTTAATTTAGCTTCTTTCAATCAATCTACATCTTGATCAACTAGACAATAATTGAAGTCTGCACTAGTACTTATACACTATCATTATGGAAATGATACTCATATACTCACTACTTTATTACTTGATAATGACCTGTGCACTTACAGTTTGTTAGTGTACATTTTGGCACATCAAGTTTTTGGCACCGTTGCCGGGATGGTTTTATAATATTAGCAATATTAATAGAGATTATTGATTTAGTTTTTATCTTTATATTTTCGTATTTGTTTTTTTTTTGCTTTCCTTGTTTTATTTGTTTTATTTTTACTGTTTTATTTATTTTTTCTATTTTACGTTTTTGTTTGGTTTTAAGTTTGTGTTTCCAGAAAAAAAGAAAAAAAAAGAGAAAAAGAGAAAAAGAAATTTTTCTCCATGGCTAATCAAAACTATTAAGATTGGAACTTTTACCCAAATACAGAATGGAAATACTAGGGAAATCAGTATCACGATCATGGTACATCTATCACACTGATTTTCTAGAGAAATATGGATAGGAAGAACCAATAGAGAAGTCACCCCTTGAGCTTGCATTAGAAAAATTCATGGTGTCTATAGAGAATTGGGTTGGGGAATTGGACAAAAGAAATGAAGCATTAGCAGTTGGCTTCCTAACTCAATTTGAAATGGACACTACATTAGAGGATAATGAGCATGCACAAGAGGAGCAGAGATTGGAAGAGATGTTTGTGACTTTAGTGGAAGCTACAAAGAAAAGATTTCAGAGCATCGAGACAGCTCTAAAACACTAACAGACTTCTTTTCACAATCTAGAGAATTTCGCTAGGCAAATTTTGAGACTACTAAGTGAGAGACCTGAAGGTGATTTGCCTAGCGAAACCAAAGCCATTCCGAGAGAACAACAAAGGACCACTACCACCACTTGGCTGTGGAATGATGATAGTGATGAAGATGAGAATGGTAAGGACAATTTGGGGCTACTGCACACAGAATTTGATGATTGCTTAAGTAATCAACCCCAAATCCAACAATGGGACATGAATGGAGTGGAGTCAAGTGTTGAAGAACTCTCTTTTAATGATAGTGAGATATGGGAGAACATGGAAGGGGAAGCTATGCATGCTGAAAATCACACCTCCCCTATCATTCCAGCCCTCCCACCTTTGAGGAGAATAGAAATAAACCACTCACAATCCCAATAACCACCCTTCCTATACCCCAAATTCCATCAAATGAACACCTAGCCACAACTGATCTTAGACCTTTGTCAACTTTCTCTAAGTGCATATTTGTTAGAGAATCAATTATGTGGCCAATACTTGTAGTCTCTAAATTTTCTTTGGAAAGAGAAATTTGTTTTATGGAGGGGTTGAAACTTTAGGTTGGTGAATTTGGGTGGAGCATCTTGGAATTGCACGAGGTGGCTGATATCTGTGACATGCCTGCTCTCTTAGGTGCCAAAGCTGAAATCCCTACATCTAGTCCGTGGGTAAGATTGTTTGACATTGGTTTTGAACCTTGCGAACTCAGGTTTGCATGCCATGAAGAATTAAAAATAATTTTTGTTGCTACAAGAAGGCTTTACAAAGGCCACAACCTTTGCATATTCTTCTTTATCTTAGTTTATAGAGGTAGACAGCACAAGGAAACCTCTGAGCCATTGGTGGAAGATGAATAACGATAACGTCCAGCTAATACGACATTAAAGAAGTGCTGAATGGGAGGCAACCCATTGATGGTTTATTTTAGTTTTTATTTTTATTTTCTTTTTGTTTTCTTTTGTTTTTATTTTAATTTGAATGGATCTTACTTTGGTTATAGTTTGATTTTTCTCTATGTAGAAACATTGATCATGGTACATTCTCACTGGAAGGAGCACCAGTATGATTCATGTGGTATATCATTCAGGGTAGTTAATTCTCTCTTTTACTTTTTCATTTTCCTTGCTTATAACACATTGGAGACAATGTGTTACTTAAGTGTGGGGGAGAGGTATATTATTGTGCCCTATCTTTTATGAATCTTGCATTTAAGTGAATTGAGTTATGGCAAGAGTTTGATTTGAAATTAACTCTCTCTAGTGATAAATTGGTCTAATTTTGCTATGACAATGACTTGTTGCAGTATGGATTGAGTCTGGTGGTCATGATTAGGAAATTAAATTTTTGCAAATCTTTTTGCCTGGAATTTGAAACTTTAGTTACACTTTTTAAGCCTATTTTATTCTACTGTTACTTTTGTTCTAATTTAGTAGAAATGCTTAATACCTTAGGTGGCTTGACTATTTTTCTAAAAAGAAATAAGTATACATATTTAAAAAAAAGATTATGCAAAGGAGCTTTGAAAATGTTTACATATTCCGCTATTCTTGATTCTTTAAACATAAGGGATTGAGAATATGAATAGTGCTAGTAGCCATTTGAATGTGTGATTCTAGTTGAGTAACCGAGGGCCGGCACCACAAGTGTTTGCATTCACGTAAAAAGGCTAGAATGACAATTCAAACAAGTCGAGCTCCTTAATTAATTAAAAAGAAAACATGAATTGAAATGCATAATCAATGAAAAGTCGAGTGAGTAGTTAAGCACCTATGGGGAAAATCCTTATAAATCTACTTTGCTTGAACTTTTGTTTTTGTGGAATTATTTGCTCAAACTTGTAACTTTAGAATTTAGGTTTCAAATTTTTGAGATTTGTTTTAGAGATTTCTTGATTTGGCTACCATGTTTGAGTCTTACTGCTTTCAAGTTGTTGTAAATCTTTTTGAATTTCTTTGACTAGAGGGTAGGTTTTATCTCTTACTATTGTTATGATTTAATTTGCTTGAGGACAAGCAAATACTCAAGTGTGGGGGAATTTGATAAGCACT
Source organism: Reutealis trisperma (assembly GCA_947687605.1). Lineage (NCBI taxonomy): Eukaryota > Viridiplantae > Streptophyta > Magnoliopsida > Malpighiales > Euphorbiaceae > Reutealis > Reutealis trisperma. Next base: position 82,893 of record CANTUT010001644.1, on the reverse strand, counting down.
TAATTGACTACACTTTACCCCTTATTTTTAATAATATTTTATCCTTAAATTGAGTTTGATTTGTTTGTTTAGTGTTTTTCTAGAGTTCTTTTAGTTAATCTAGTGCCAAGTGATGTCATAAACCAAATGTGACTCAAAATGGTGAAAGATCCAAGCCAAAATGCTGATTTTTGGAAGAATATGGGCAGCCACGGGTGACCACATGGCTGGAATTCCAGACGTGTGACAAGAGCAAATTGGAAATTCATCCAGTAGCCTCCCATGGGTGGAGGCACCACTGAGGTTTCACCCATAGGAAGCTACGTTCTTTGTGCTTATAGTTGGCACGGCTGGAACCCCAGCGGTGGGTCCAGCTGTGTGAGGTTAAAATTCAGCAATATAAATCAGATTAGATAGCATTTTAAGGGGAGCCATCACAAAGTAAAAAGAGAGATTTAAAAGGATTGGCTAAGCCCTAGAGTCATGGGAAAGGCTTGAAGGCTAGAGATATTGAGGATTTAATAAAATCAAAGACCAAGATCCATGTGGATGTGGAAGATTGAAGGGAAGATTTCAAAGAACATCTTCAAGATCAGTTTGAGATTTCTTCCTCCTTTATTTTTCTGCATCTTTGTTCTTCAATTTTAATATGAACTAATTATATTTGTAATGAACCCTAGTTTTGATTGTACAGATTAAAGGATTTAAACTTTAATTAATTCATCTTTGGTTGTTTTATTTTCATGATAAATTTTATTATTCCAATTAGCAATTCCTAGCTTGTTGATTGGATATTGTTTCTATATTGGACGAGTAGAGATACCCTGATATAGATAGATCACTCATAGGAATAGAGAGTTGATTGGGGTGCTAGAGATAGACCTATAAAACTTCTTTGGATGTTAATCAATTGAACTTAATGCTGCTCCTATTTGATTATAGGTTGAGAAGAGATTCCCCTATAATATTTAGGAAGTTAGGGATTTCATCACTTGAGAAAGGTTTTTATCTAATTTAGTGAGAGTCCAATTCAATCCATTGTTTGACGTACATGAGAAACTAGGGGGATTTATATCTAGATTAGCTTTGCCTAGATTATTTCCATCAATATCATTTACTTGCTTTCTTTTATTAGCCTAGTTAATTTAGCTTCTTTCAATCAATCTACATGTTGAACAACTAGACAATAATCAAAGTTTGCGCTAGTACTTATATACTATCCTTGTGGAGACGATACTCATATACTCACTACTTTATTACTTGATAACGACCTGCGCACTTGCAATTTGTTAGTGTACGTTTTGGCACATCAAATAGCAATTCATGAAACCAATTTTTAAGTCAAATTAAACTTAAGAGCCAAATCATGATTATTTAACCAAAACATAGTCCCTAAGCTCAATCTAGTTTGTGGCTAGTGATTTTATCCTTGGGTAAATTAATTAACTAAAATTAATGAATTGGAGTTAGGAATGGGTTTTCCTTAATTTTTCCATTTTAGAGAATAAATTAAGGCGGCGACTACCAAAATCATTTTTCAAAACCACACATCAATTTTCTAAGTGATAGCCACTCCAATCATGAGCACCAAAGTTCATTCCATAACCTTCTTAAAAATCGCTCGCCTTTCCTTAAAGCAAAGTTTCCCCAGGTGAGGGAGTGCCATTAAGGCGAGGTCTCATAATTGGCAACTCAACTAAGGACTGGTTGCCACCTTTTAAAATAAAAAGAAAGCAAATAAAAGGATTATTATTTGGTTAAGGACAAATTTTCTAAAATAATCTATATTTGGCTCATTAAGTATGATTTGACTTTCATGCATCACTTTGCATAATAAAGGCTCTTTGCTTAACCTTAGCTTTAGGAAAAACTTTTGGATAGTGAGTAGCATTGGCTCGACAACTCTCTTTAAGTATGTTGGGAGATAGCAAAAGCATTCCACCTCGTGATAGATCCCCAATCATTTTAGTGGTATAATGAGCAATCAATACTGTTGGACCCACGCGAGACTCTTAGCCTTATATGTGCTTAGGTATATCGATACTCTAGTGGGACAGAGACCCTAAACTAAACTACTCTTCACCCTTATGCATATAGTTGCTGTAGCTTTTAACCTTAGGCTTCATGAACCATAATGATTGCATGCATATTCATGAAACCTTTTTTGGCATGCATCATATCAAAATCATGTATACATAATATGAAAAAATTGATAAGTCAAAACTTGAACACCTTAAAGACCTAAATAGTGGTCCGTCACCCAAAACATAGTAACCTCACACACCCATACTATCAACCTTTAAACCTAGTGACCAATCATATGGAGGAAATCCTTTTCCTAACACACCTTCACATTTATATCCTTTCTCATTCACAATTCTATATTCTTACTCATTTTTCTTCTGTTTTCAAGGTACTGATGGCCAACACCTCTAGCCACTTCAACCAAGACATGATAAGCATCTTTTTCACTAGTCTCCTTAAGAAACAAGAGGAGACTTTCCAAGCCGCACTCCCTATCATCCTTAAGACCTAAGCTGACACTTTCACCAATGCTCTTAATGTCCAGTTTGCCACATTCATGAATGCTCTCAATTTCTAATGCCAATCCATCATTAATAAGGTTAAAGAAATGACCAATGCCACCATTGCTCCTCCCCCTGTTCAACCTGCTTCCACTCAAGCTAGAACCAACCATGCCTCCACTTTTACTATTCCTATTATTGATCTCATTGATACAGGGAAAGCTCCCAAAACACCTACCTCTTCTCCACTAGATGTGAATGACACTACTCCCACTCCGACTATGAATCCTTTTCAAAATGGAGATTTCTCTAGCTTGCCCAAAGCTAATAAATTAATAAAGAAGTTTGAAGCCATAGGACAATCCATCAAAAATATCAAAAAGTATGAAGAAATAATAGATGTTGATTCTCTTGCTCTCTTTCTAAACGCCATAGTTCCACCCAAGTTCAAAATACTCGTAATGGACAAATTTAATAGCACTCTTTACCCAAAAACCCACCTTAAGATGTACGTGGGAGCAATAAGACCATTTAATATGGATGGTGAGCTCCTTACTCAATTATTCCAATAATCTTTAAATGAGGCTGCCGTTAAGTAGCTCTTAGATCTCAATTAGAACCATAAGAAAACATAGAATGCCATCTGCAATGTTTTTTTCAAGTAATACCACTATAACATTAAGGTGGATGTCACTTGCCGAGATCTAGAAACCATTAAGCAAGGCCAAAGAGAGTCCTTACTATGTTCCTTACAAAGCAGAGGGTGAAAGTAGCCTAAATGGTGAACTGTACATCGAAAATAGAGTAAATTGACATCATTGTCAGGAATCTCCTCCCTCAATACCAGACTCATCTGCAAATGCAGTATCTCCCTAGCTTTAAAGCTCTTATTACCATCATCACTAAGATCGAGGATTTGATCCAATCGGGATAAGTCAAGGATTAGTCCTTTAGTTTAAGGTATCACAAGAATACTAACTACACCACTAATACCACTAATTTTTCCACCCAAAGAGAGCGGGAGCTAAATGTCATCTCTTGTCACCATCCAATGAAGTTAGAAACGAGTAGGACTTTTTCTGAGCTGGGCATGCCCCTCAGCATCATTTACAAAAAAGCCTTAGAGGCTAATATAGTTAAGCCCTTAGAACCACAACCTCCTCTAAACTTCTTACCCAAAGGATATAATGCTAATGAGATCTACAACTATCATCAAGGGCCAATGCATAAAATTGATACATGTAAGGTCTGAAACACAAAATTTAAGACCTCATTGATTGCGTAGACATCATTGCTCCTAAACCCAAAATCATGCATAAGTTGAGCTAATAGCCTCTCCCAATGCTAACTGACATCTTCTGAAGCTGACTAGTGCCTCTTCGAAGCTAATCGATATTTCTTGAGGCTAATTAGTGCCTCTTTGAAGCTAATTGACATCTCTTAAGGCTAAACAATGCCTCCTCGAAGTTGACTAACATCTTCTGAAGCTAACAGTACCTCTTCGAAGCTGATTAACATTTTCTGAAGCAGATCAATACTTCCTCAAAGTTGACCAACATTTTCTAAAGCTGACTAGTACCTCCTCAAAGCTGACCAATATCTCTTAGGGTTGACCAGTGCCTCCTCAAAGCTAACCAACATCTGCTAAAGCTGACCAATGCTTCCTTAAAGCTAACCGACATCTTTTTAAAGCTTACCGATACCCTTTTATCCAAACCCATCAATTTCTACCTATAAATATCTAAAAGCAATCACCTAGACATCTTCATGGTTCCTTTCCCATCTCCTTTTATTTTTCAATTGATCATATCCTTTACCTATAAACATCTAAATTCTTACTTAGAAGTTAATCTGGTTCCCTTTTCCATCATCATTCATCTTAAAGTCAACCACATCCTTAACTTGGAAATGTTTAGATAATGATATCATTCTGGTCCCTTTTTTCCATGCTTTTTATCCAAAATTCATCCAATTTCTTCATCCAAAAATATCTAATCTAGATGTCCCTCTAGTTTCTTTCCCTGCCTTTTCATCATAATCAATTATATCCATTAATTCACCTAAAAATATCTAGCCATCAGTTTAGATATCCCTTTTGTTCATTTTCTCGCTTCCATTCATCAGTTACATTTCCACCCATAAATGTTTAGAAATAATTATTTAAACATCCCTATGATTCTTTTCACCATCTTCATTTTTGACAATGTCTCTCACCCAAATATGTCCAAATACTGACCTAGACATCCTTTAGTTCCTTATATCATCCAAACTCTTAGGTTCACTATCATCAAAATTACCTTATAGATAAGATAATTCTAATGAGAGGGCAACTATGAACCTTTAATTTTGCACCTTCATCATTTGGCTATAGCCTAATACCTGCTAAGTTTAGTGCACTATGTAGAGCAGCTAATTTAGCCTTCAATTGCATTGCAACTCAGACACCTAATTTTCTAACACAATCCAACAACCAAATATCTAAAAAAAAAAAACATACCACATCAGCTACCATCAGAATAGCCGGTGGCACCACCAATCAATCTAGTCCACCCAGAGGTGTAGTAGCATCACTAGCCACTCCAGTAGCTGGTCTCCCTTTTGCCCTTCAGCCTAATTTTTTTAGCATTTTAAGCCTTATCCTTTTAGTCTTTTCACTTTTCCACTTTCTAAACTACCCTCAACCCCATCTTCTGATAAATAACCCTCTCCATTTCTTCATTTCACTCACCCCTTGAGTTAGTATTAATGGCTATCTACTAACTCCTCTCTTTTTCTCCCTCCAACTACTCTCTAATTAATTAATTAATTAATTATCTCATCCTAATCAAGTTAATGAATCTTTTTAATTAACTAATACTCTTTTTTTAAAATTAAAATTAATCACTCAATTAATTAATTAATTAATCTTTTTAATTAATTAATTAATCACTTTTTTAAAAATCAAATTAATCCTTTTTTTAATCCACCCTTCATCTAAATTAATTAATTAATCATTTTAATTAATTAATCTATCTATCCATTTCATCAAATTAATTAGTTAATTAATCATTTTAATGAATTAATTAATCCCTAATCAGTCCAATCACTTGATCTCAATAAAATGAAATTTTGATCCACTAAAACCCTTTGCCAGTCAAAAGCAAATGTATCAGTTTTTTTCTCTCACCCACAGACACAAATCAGACAAAAATCAATCTGATCAATCCCTAAACCCTCGACTTAATGGTGGAATGAACTACATAGGTTTTGATCCCATTTAATGGTGTATGTAGGCAAGTTTAGAATTTAAATCTAAACTGCATATCCAAATCCCAATCAATCATCTTTTCCTTTTTATTTTTTAATTAATTAGTGTATTCAGTTGATTTAATTATTTCAGAGTCAAGGAGTGATTATGTTGTTCCCTTAGAATCCATAAGGACTAGAGGGAACACTCTACTCAGCTTGTGGATGTTTATTTCTTGAATTTGCTCATGCATTTCATAACTATGCCATGCTCATATATTTTAATTATTATCTTATAATCTCAATTCATGAAATTAACTTTTAAGTCAAATTAAACTTAAGAGCAAAATTTAGATTATTTAACTAAAAACTTAGTCTCCGAGCTTAACTTGGTTTGAAGACTAGTGACTTTTATCCTTGGATGAATTAATTACAAAATTAATGAATTGGAGTCACAAATTGGATTTTTCTTTAATTTTATCATTTAAAAATAAATTAGGGTGACGACTCCTGAAATTATTTTTCAAATCACAAATCAATTTTCTAAATGATAGCTGTTCCAATCGTGAGCATCGAAACTCATTCCATAACCTCGTTAAAAATTGCTCAATCTTTCCTTAAGGAAAATTTCCTCGAGCTGTGAACCATTAATTTTGCACTCTTATTATCTAGTCGCTGCCTAACACCTGCTAAGTTTAGTGTGCTATTCATAGCTGCTAGATTTAGCCTAATGTGTGCATATAGAATCAATGTGTGTAGGTGGTTTTCCTTAGAAATTACATGTGTTTAGGGTGTATTCTAGTTTAATTTCGTTCATATTTTGTGTATTGCATTTGACAAAGGTTTCAAAGGTTTTGTAAGTTTAAAAGAGCCTTAAGGAGGTAAAGTAAGAATGAGGAATGAAAGGAGGCTAGTGCAAAACAGGCAGTAGTTGAGAAAAGCAATGAAGTGGGAAGTTGTAATTCATCACAACCGTGACAAATGTCAAGCCCATGATGAATTGTTTCTTTTCTACTCCATATTTTACTCCAAATTCGATCTTTCAAACCTAATTGAATAAAGAGGCAGCATTCCACTATAAATAGGATGTGAAGGGAAGGTTGAGGACAATAAGTAAGAAGACAAAAAGAGAAAATGACCTAGAGAGAGATTGAATCAAAGAAGATCGAGATTGAAGGCTTAGGAGAGAAGAATGAGAAATCTAACTTCCTTATTACCGCCATGGTACTTGGTTTTTATTGCAACTATGATTAACTAATTCATTAGTTAGGAATTAATGTTTTGAAAAACAATTTCTTTCAATTATCTATACATCTAATTTCCTATGGTATGTGATATTTGTTATGCTTAATGCTTAATTTTATTTGCCAATAAAGTTGTGATTTGAGTTGCATTATACATTGAGAGATGATAATGCAATAGACCTACAAATACTTGTTTAACTACTAATTGATAAGAGATAGTTAGTAATTAGCTATCTTTAGGGTTCATTTAAAGCCAAATTTAATCAATCCATAAATAGTTTAGTGTAATGAGAATTGGTTGAACTATTTTGAGAAAACTTGAATTTTGGTTTAGTTGGTTAGATATCGAGAGAATTTAATCAATACTATAGGATAACCTAGATCATACACCACTTAGATGTTAAGGTAACTGATTGATTGAGTATGCATATATATTAATTCCTAACAATTAAATCTCATTGTTTTTCTTACAAATTCTTTCATTAAACTTAGTTGTTTTGTTTAGTTTAAGAATCAGGATAAATTGTTAAGCTTTAAAAAAAGAAAAGAAATATTAGATAGGTGGGTAAACATAGTCCTCGTGGAAATGACACTCTATTCACTCTATATTACTTGTAGACTCTATACACTTGTGGACTTTACCTAACAAGTTTTTTGAGCCGTTGCCTTGGACCATTGATTTAACATCATAATCTATTTGATTTTGTATGATTTAAGGCAAGTTTTATTTTTCTTTGTTAATTTTTATTTTGGGTTTTTCTGATTTAATAGGTGATGATTTGTTGTGTATGCCTAATACTTAAAGATCAAAACATGCACTCATTCCTTACATACCTGAGCTCACTAAATATAAAAGAGAGATCAAACAGGCAAAACAAAAAGAAGCAAATGAGATGATAGATGAAACAGGACTTAGAGATGAGAATCAAGAATAGCAAGAGAACCAACATGGGAATCAGAGAGGAAATCAAAGAACTTTGTTAAAGTTCTGTATGCCGAGTTTGAATGGTGCATAACAATGTATTACTAGACCAAGGGTTAATGCAAACAATTTTGAGATTATGCTTGCTCTTCTCCAAATGCTTCAATCAATTGTACAATTCTATGGATTGACTAATGAAGACCCTAATGCTTATATAGCCAATTTCTTAGAAATCTATGATACCTTCAAGTATAATGGAGTTACAAATGATGTAGTGAGACTCAGAAAATTCCATTTCACCTTGAAGGATAAGGCAAAATCATGGTTGAATTCATTGCTATTAAGATCAATCACTGCTTGGGAGCAACTTGTCTAAGCATTCCTTATGAAGGACTTTCCTCTAGTAAAGACTACAAGCATTATCAAGGAGATCACAAACTTCTAACAACTTGAAGGGGAATCATTAGATGAAATATGGGAGAGGTACAAGCAACTCTAAAGAAGCTACCCACATCATCATCATCCCAATGAACTATTAATCCAAACCTTTTACAATGGGTGCAATTCTCACACAAGGGGCAACATTGATGCCGCAACTAGAGGATCATTGATAAAGAAGACAACGAAGGAGGCAATTAAGCTTTTAGAAGAGATGGCAACCAATAACTCTTCATGGCCTACTGAGCATCTGAAACAACCACAAATGAAAGATCAAAGAGTAGTTTTGGAGTAGATCAGTTGACATCCTTATAAGCACAAGTTGCTATTCTATCAAAGTAACTCGGTGCTTTGAATGTCACTCCAGACTTTGTTCCAGCAATTGGAAGCAGTTGTGACTTTTATAGTGAGATGGGGCACACAAGCAATGACTATTATATGGCCAACCTTGTAGTTGGAAATCAAGTGGAACAAGTCAATTATATGGGAAATTAGTTTCAAGGAAGGTCAAGTAACAGCCCCCTATTCAAATACATGAAATTCCAGGATGGAGGAATCATCCTAACTTTTCTTAGGATGGTAATAATGCTAGACAGTTAAATTTTAACAAGCGACAAAGACCACATGGATTTCATCAACAACCACAAGATAGGCTAGCAAGCTTCGAGTCAAAGGTGGACAAGTTCATGGAAGCTCTTAATAACAAAATGGCTAATCAAGATGAAAACCAGTGAAGAATGGAGGTGAAATGCAATCAAATTGCAATGAATCATACATTCTCTATTCACAACCTGGAGGTACAAGTGGGACAGCTTAGCAATGCACTTTCAATTAGAAATCAAGTAAATCTAACACATAGCCCAATCCAAGGGAGCAGCTGAAGGCCATCACCTTAAGAAGTGGTAAGGAGTTAGCACCACCATTATCAAAGAAAAGAGATAAAGAAGATGAAAAAGAGGTGAATGAAAGCATAGGGGATAGTCAGTAAGAGGAATTGGATCAACAATCCACCAATCCCCCTTCTCCCTATATAAACCAAAGGTACCATTCCCACAAAGGTTAAGAAAGCAATAAGTGGACTAATAGTTTTCTAAGTTCTTTGAGATTTTCAAGAAGTTGTAAATTAATATTCCTTTTGTTGAGGCTTTAGCTCAAATGCCTTAATATGCAAAATTCCTAAAAGACATCATAACCAATAAAAGAAAGTGGGACGAAAGGCAAACCATGTCTCTAATAGAAAATTGCAACTAATCATCACAAGCAAGATGCCAGTTAAATTGAAAGATCCTAAGAGCTTTATAATCCCATATGTTTTTGGGAATTTAGACTTTCCTAATTGTTTATGTGATCTTGGGGCTAGAATTAACTTAATGTCATTGTATCTCTTCAAGAAACTTGGTTTGAGGGAAGCAAAGCCTACCTCTATGCTCTTGTAGTTAGCAGACCACTCAATCAAAAGGCCATATGGAATTATTGAGGATGCACTTATCAAGGTAGATAAATTCATCATTCCAACGGATTTCGTGGTGCTTGACTTTGAGGAAGATAAAGATGGCTTGCTGATCCTTGGGCCACCATTCCTTAACACAGGTTAAGCCTTGGTAGATGTTTATGAAGGGAAGCTCACTGTAAGGATTGAGGATGAAAAGGTGGAATTCAACATGTTTAATGCCATGAAATACCCTTTAGAAAAGGAGGCTTGTATGAGGGTTGATGTTATTAATGAATGCATCACAAAAATCAAGCAAGAGGAATGGGAAAAAAAATCAATTTTTAGAGAAACCCAATGTCACAGGCACAACACAATCATAGGTACAATGATTAAAGACATAATCAGTGTTGCAAGTGTGACACAGGCAGAAACTAGATCTGAAGTTGAAGACAAAGAGATGTGGGTGCGAGCGTGACACTCGTGGCTATTGTGACACTTAAGTTTTCATAAATTCTAAAATGTTGGTGAGAAATGACAACCCTACCCCACCATCTATTGAAAAACTTCCCCATTTAAAGCCTAAACCACTTCCAAATTACCTAAGATACACCTTTTTGAGAGGGAGAGAGGCACTACCAATCATTATTTCAAACAAACTCTCAAGGGATCAAGAAATGAAGGTAGTGGAATTAGTGCAGCAAAGAATAAAAACTATTAGGTGGCAAATCTCTGACATAAAGGGAATTAGTCCTTCCATTGTCATACATAAAATCCATATGGAGGATGGGTTTTAAGCTACAGAAGAAAGACAAAGGAGACTAAATCGTAACATGAAGGAGGTAGTCAAAAAGAGATCATGAAACTCCTAGATACGGAAATTATTTACCCTATCTTTGATAGTTCTTGGGTGAGTCCTATCCAATGTGTCCCTAAAAAAAGGGTATGATAGTGGTGGAAAGTGAAGAAGGGGAGCTGATTTCAAAGAGGACAATCAATGGTTAGAGTGTTTGCATTAATTATAGAAAGCTCAATTCAACAATAAGAAAAAATCACTTCCCTCTCCCATTCATTTATCAGATCTTAGAGTGAATTGTTGGCCATACTCATTATTGCCTCCTTGATGGATATTCAAGCTATAATCAAATCTTTATCTCTCCAGAAGACTAAGACAAGACAACTTTCACATGTCCTTATGGTACTTTCACTTATAAACCTATGCCCTTTGGATTGTGTAATGCACTTGCTACTTTCCAAAGATGTATGATGTCTATATTTTCATACATCATTGAGGATATTATGAAAGGTCTTCATAGATGATTGTGTCTGGTGATTCCTTTAATCAATGTCTTGCTAATCTAGATCGAGTGCTCAAAAGGTGTGAAGACACAAATCTAGTGATGAATTAGGAGAAGTGTCACTGCATAGTGGATGAAGGGATAGTGTTAGGGCATAAAATTTCAAGCAAAGGCTTGGAGGTTGATAAAGCAAAAACTAAGTAAAAGAAAAATTGCCGCCCCCAACTTCGATGAAAGAAGTTTGAGCTTTCCTAGGTCATATGAGGTTCTATAGGCGATTTATTGAAGATTTTTCTTTGATTGCTAAATCTCTAACTAACCTATTGATTAAAGATGCTCTTTGTGATTTTGATGATTAATGTTTGTGTGCTTTTAAGAGGTTAAAAAAAGCTTTAATGTCAACTCCAATTATCTCTCCTCCTGATTGGGCTCTTTCTTCTAAGATCATGTGTGATGCAATTGATCAAGCTTTATGTTGTGTATTAGGACAGCGAAAGGACAAGAAGCTCCATGTGATTTATTATGCAAGCAAGACATTGGCGAGAGCTCAACTCAACTACATAGCTATGGAGAAGAAAATATTGGATGTGGTGTTTGCAATTGAAAATTTTTTATCATATCTTCTTAGCTTAAAAGTTATCATTTTCACTGATCATGTAGCTTTGAGATACCTTTTTGCTAAAAAAAATGCCAAGCCTTAACTCATTCGATGGGTTTTACTTCTCTAAGAGTTCGATATTAAGATAAAAGACAAGAAAGGATTAGAAAGTCTAGTAGCAAATCATTTGTCTCGATTAGAAGGAATTGAGCATAAGTACACGGATGAACAAGGCATCAATGAGCTATTTCCTGACGAATCACTCATGCTTATTGAACAAATAAGTACTCCTTGGTATGCAGATGTGGCAAATTACTTAGTTTATGGCATTATACCCCCAGATTTGTCTTATTAACAAAAGAAGAGGTCCTTATTTGAAGCCAATCACTACCTATGGGATGAGCCTTTCCTTTATAAAATTTATGGGGACGGTTTGATTAGAAGGTGCATATAGGAGGAAGAGGTGTTAGAGGTGCTAAATTAATGACATAGTTCAGCCTATACGGGACATTTTGGGGGCACTAAAATAGCTACTCAAATTCTAAAGAGTGGATTCTTTTGGCCTATTTCAAGACTCCAAAAACTTCATTGCCCATTATGATTAGTGTCAAAGAGCTAGAAATCTATCAAAGAGGAATGAGATGCCACTCACTTCTATTTATAAAGTAGAATTATTCAATGTATGGGGACTTGATTTCATGGATCCATTCCCTTCCTTTTATGGGAACAAATTCATCTTAGTGGGGGTTGACTATATATCTAAATGGATTGAAGCAATTGCCACTCCTACTAATGATGCAAAGGTGGTGATCAGGTTCCTAAAGAAGCTCTTTTCAAGGTTTAGGGTCCTAAGAGCTATAATTAGTGACGGAGGCACTCATTTTTGTAACAAAAAGTTTGAGTCTCTACTAAGGAAATATAAGGTTCATCATAGGATTGCTACACCCTATCATCCTCAAACTAGTGGCTAAATGGAGGTGTCCAATAGAGAACTGAAAAGAATCCTTGAGAAGACAATCAATGGGTCTCAAAAACATTGGGCAGCTAAGCTTGGAGATGCTCTATATATATATGGAACAGCTTATAAAACACCGATTGGCATGTCACCATATAGGTTAGTTTATGGCAAAGTGTGTCATCTACCAGTAGGGTTAGAGCATTGGGCTTATTAGGCGATAAAATTGCTCAATTTTAATTTAAAGGCTATTAGAGAAAAGAGGCTATTGGACTTGAATGAATTAGAGGAGATTTGACACTTAGCTTATGAGAATGCCAAAATTTACAAAGGGAAGACTAAGAGATGGCATGATGCTCATATCCTTAAGAAAGACTTCAAAGAAGGAAATTCAGTCTTATTGTTTAACTCAAGGATAAAACTTTCTCATGTAAACTGAAATTGAGGTGGAGTGGACCATTCAAAGTGGTTCGAGTCTTTCCTCATGGTGTTTCAGAACTTGAGAATTCAAAGGGGGAAACCTTTAAGGTCAATGGGCATAGATGCAAACTCTATTATGGTGACCTTATGACTCTAGCAAGGGAATCCATCTCCCTTGTTGAAGTTTATTGAAGAGCACATCCTTAATGTCTAGCTAACACGATGTTAAAGAAGTGCTTCTTGGGAAGCAACCTAGGTTATATTTTGTTATTTTTTCCTGGATTTTATTCCCATTTTATTACTTTTAGTTAAGGATTTTTGCTGTTAACTAGTAATTTTTTATGACTTCTCACTTTTAGTTCATGGTTTGTTTTAGTTGTCTTCATGTTTCTTAATAGGTGGAGCATGTTAGAGGTTGCCCGGATGTAGTGCATAGCATCGCGAGTGCACCAATTGTTGCGGGCACAACAAGCTGGCCTAATAGGAGGCATTGGTCACATCACGGTCACGCTAATCATCATAGGTGCAATGACATCAATTGTCTTTAAAGGACCTAAGACTATCACAGGCGCACTGCTTGTTGCTCCTGCAATAGCGAGCTCAATAGCCAACCGCGTCGCGACCACACTACCTATCGCGGGTGTGACAACTAGACAGATCAAAAAAAAAAAAAAAGAGACCCTTTTAAAACAACACATTAGTAGCCCCAACTCATCATTCCTCTTCTTCTTCCTTAAATTTTTGTCTCTCTCTCTCTACCTCTTTTCAAATCCCTAACCCTCAAACACTTAAATCTCTCTAAAATTTCCCAAATTTCCTCTCTTAAAACCTAACCCAACCCCAAGTTCCTTCAAATCATCGAGAAATCCATGGCTTCAAGGATCAATAGTATGGCTAAGAAGGCCAGCTCAAGGAAGGGAAAAGCAAGAATGGAAGAGGAAGAAGTAAGTGATCTTGCCTACAAGTTTGGTGCCCCTTTTCCCATATTTAATGATGAAGAAGGCAAAAAATATGTTTCCTTAACCAAATGTGCTATACATCCTTGTAGATATTTAGATGACCGTGCCTTAGAAACAATTAAATTGAAGGAAAAGTTGGGGCAATTGTGTGCCAAACTTGGGTGGGGGAAGTTTATAGAGATGAAACATCCTATTTGTGGAGTTAACTCATGAATTTTTCACTATTTTGAAGTATTCAACTTCTAGTGATAAAATTCTATATTGTAGGATGTTAGAAAAAGAGTACAAAATTGATTATGACACCAAGTTTAGGGCTTTTGGACTTTTAAAAAGGGACAGCACTGATTTTGTAAAAAATATTGATGTTTTGAAAGAAATTAACTGGGTTAGACAAATTTGATAGTCACAATGCATCTAATGGGCTAATTAAAGACCATAATTACTTGATTTTGTGTAAATTTATGTGTTATGCAATTTTTGGCATTAAAGAGTTGTTCATGTTGAGGTGTTTGTACACAAATCACAAAATTTCCACTACATACCACATTTTTCAAAGTTTGATGTATATTGTGACTCATCCAAAGGTCACCATTGCCATGGGCCATACTATAACTGGACTTGTTGTGTATTTAAAAGTTCTTAATGAGAATAGTCCAATTATGGAAAAATTGAGGGGAAGAAGTTTCGCAATTGATGCTTGGATTCGGTCAGAAATTATTGACATTGATATGACATTGAAAGACCTTGCCACTTGAAAGTGTCAACAGATAAGGCGTGGCATGCAATCAAGTATTCCTGCTACTTCTTCAACTAATGTAGATGATGATATGGAAAGTGGAGAGGAGGAAGAAGAAGAAAAGGAAGATCAAAAACAAGAAAAGGCTGGTCTAGACATCCCATCCCCTCCACCATCACCTCCAAATTAGCAAAGGAAGCCTTTAAACCTTTCTCTTGTTTATTTTTGCACATATTGCATATGTTCATTATGTTTGCATTAGGGGAATCACATTAGGGACAATGTGATGTTCAAGTGTGAGGGGTGTGTTATTGTGTTGTGAATTGCAATCATCATGTCTTTTTATGTGTTTTTATTGGGTTATATTGTTTATGTTCAATTGGTGTGTAACATAGTCATTCTCAATTATAGCCATTGGACGTCATTTTAATTGAAATGGATTTTAAACTAAAAAATGTAATTCCTTAATTTAAGAAGGTTTATTAAAGTGGATAATTAGTTTAAGAACTCTCACATTTAGACTATGTTTATTCAGAAATTTTGAACATATTAGCTAACTAATAATTCATCTTTCATAATTAAGTATAAAAAGATAGAAAAGTACCAAAAGATTTTTGTTAATTAGGGATATGATTTAGGAGAATTAATAATAAAAAGGGGGTTAGTTAATTAAAAAAAAAATTTTTTACATGAAGGAGCATAAAACCCACTCACAAATAAAAAGAATATATATATGTGTGTGTGTGTGTGTGTGTGTGTGTGTGTAAGTACACTCTTTACGTGAGAATTCTTGGCCTAGGCATCTTTGTTAATGAATATTTTTTATTTTGGAAATACTTGGGATTGCATAGGAAAGCATGTAATAAATGTTTCCATGAGATTAAATGTGTCCAGTGGGACGGTGAAGAATTTGAGAATGAAGATGTTGAGTGTTTGCTTGAGGACAAGCAAAAGTTCAAGTGTGGGGGAATTTAATGTGTACATATAGAATCAATGTGTGTAGGTGGTTTTCTATAGAAATTGCATGTGTTTAGGGTGTATTTTGGTTTAATTTCATTCATATTTGTGTATTGCATTTGAGAAAGGTTTTGCAAGTTTAAAAGAGCCTTCAAGAGGTAAAGTAAAAATGAGGAATGAAAGGAGGCTAGTGCAGAATCGACAGTGATCAAGAAAAGCAACAAAGTGGGAAGCTGCAATTCATCGCGCCTTCGATAGGTATCATGCCCACGACGAATTGTTTCTTTTCTACTCTAGTTTTTATTGCAAATTCAATCTTTCAAACCTAATCGAACAACGAGGTACCATTCCACTATAAATAGGATGTGAAGGGAAGGTTGAGGACAACAAGTAAGAAGAAAGAAAAAGAAAAAGACCTAGAGATAGATTGAATCAAAGAAGATTGAGATTGAAGGCTTAAGAGTGAAGATTGAGAAATCCAACTTCCTTATTACCTCCAAACTTGTGTTTATGAATTTCTCTTTTTCTTGGTACTTGGTTTTTATTGCAACTATGATTAACTAATTCTTTGGTCAGGAATTAATGTTTTGAAACATAATTTCTTTCCATTATCTATACATCTAATTTCCTATGGTATGTAGTATTTGTTATGCTTAATGCTTAATTTTGTTTGGCCAATAAATATACGGTTTGAGTTGCATTATGCATTAAGAGATGATAATGCAATAGACCTATAAATACTTGTTTAATACTAATTGATAAGAGATTATAGTTAGTAATTAGATATCCTTAGATTCACTTAAAGCCAAATTTAAGCAATCGACAAATAGTTTAGTGCAATGAGAATTGGTTGAATTATTTTGAAAAAACTTGAATTTTGGTTTAGTTGCTTAGATATCAAGAGAATCTAATCAATGCTTCGAATAACCTAGATCATACACCACTTAGTTGTTAAGGTAATTAATTGACTGAGTATGGATAGATCTTAATTCTTAACAATTAAATCTCATTGTTTTTCTTACAAATTCTTTCATTAAATTTAGTTGGTTTGTTTAGTTTAAGAATCAGGATAAATTTGTTAAGCCTTAAACAAAGAAAAAAAATAGTAAATAGGTGGGTAAACATAGTCCTAGTGGGAATGATACTCTATTCACTTTATATTACTTATAGACTCTGTATACTTGTGGACTTTACCCAACGTAGCCTTCTAATGCATTACTACCCGGACACTCAATTTTCCAACACTAACCTAAAACCAATCTCTAAAAAATAAAAAATAAAAAAAAAAGGTTTGCCAATGCATGCAACCCAGCCCGACTGTATGAAATTCATGCCGCCAGCACCAATAACCCATCATCTGCGCTGTTACATCCATTTTTTCCTATTTTGCCCCCTCCAACCTCATTATTAGCCCCTTTCTGCCTTATCCTTTTGTTCATTTCACTATTACTATGCCCAAATTACCCTCACCTAATTTTCCTATAAATAACACTCCATTTCTTCATTTCAGATACCCCTTAACTTAAAATAGATAGCTATCCTTTAATTCCTCTCTTCATCTCCCTCTAACCAGTCTCTAATTAATTAATTAATCTTTTTAATTAATTAATTATCTCACCCTAAATAAATTAATTAATTTTTTTAATTAACTAAAACTCTTTTTTTTTAAATTAAAATCAATCACTCAATTAATTAATTAATTAATCTTTTTAATTAATTAATTAATCACTTTTTTCAAAATCAAATTAATTATTTTTTTAATCCACCCTTCATCCAAATTAACTAATTAATAATTTTAATTAATTAATCCATCCATCCATTTCACCACATTAATTATTTAATTAATCATTTTAATTAATTAATTAATCTCCTAATCAATCCAATCATCTGATACTGATAAAATGAAATTTTAGTCCGATAAAACTCTCCGCCCACCAAAAGCAAATGTATCAACCTTTTTCCCTCACTCTCAAAACACCCAAACCAAAATCAATCTAATCAACCCCTAAACCTTTCACTTAATTATAGAATGAACTATATAGGCTTTGATCCCTATTCAATGGGATACGTAGGCAAGTTTGAAATTTAAATCCAAATCTCAAATCTAATCCCAAATTAATTCCATTTTCCATTTATTTTCAATTGTAATTATATATTTTTATGCTTTTTGTAAATTTGAGTAATTATTTATTTATTATTTTGGAGTCAAGGAATGATTTTGTGATTTCCCTAAAATCCATAAGAACTAGAGGAAACACTCTCCTTAGGCTACGGATATTTATTTGCTTTATTTTTTAAATTTTCTCATGCATTTTATAATTATGTCATGTTCATGTATTTTAATTATTATCTTATAATCGCAATTCATGAAATCAATTTTTAAGTCAAAATAAACTTAAGAGCTAAATCATGATTATTTAACTGAAAACCTAGTCCTTGAGTTCAACCTGGTTCAAGACTAATAATTTTATCATTGGGTAAATTAATTAACTAAAATTAATGAATTGGAGTCACAAATGGGCTTTCCTTAATTTTTCCATTTTAGAAAATAAATTAAGGTAGCGGCTCCCGAAATCATTTTGCAAAACCACGAACCAAATTTTTGAGTGATAGCCACTCTAATTGTAAGCACTGAAGTTCACGCCATAATCTCTTTAAAAATCACTCGTCTTTTCTTAAGGCAAACTTCACCCAAGCGAGAAAGGGCCGTTCAGGCGAGATCTCACAATAATGTATATAACAAAGAATATTAATGTACTTATTATTTTTATAATTCTATATCAGTAAAGTATCCAATATTTTTGGCAGGTGAATTTAATTTGGTATATGTTTATATACTCTTCAGATTTTACAAGTAGTTTTATACACAGTTGCATGAATACATCAAACTATCCAGGCGACTATTATGTTCAATACACGCCTTAACCTTTATTTATTAATTTATTTTTTTTGCCAATTAAAATTTCATATATAATGGAAAGGCTATAGGTAGTCCTATCTTATAAAATTATTAAAGTCGTCCTTTCTTAAATAGCTAGTCTCTCATTAACACATGCAATTCAACCTATACAATGTGTACAAGACGCCTTCTATTTTAATAGCAAAGTAGTGATATTTTTCTTCATATCCATAAGTTTTTCAATTCTAATGCAAAAATATCATTCAATTCTATCGATCCAATTGAATTGTATTGCCATGGTCAATGTACAAACTATGATATCTGTCACAACTTGAACCCGAGGGTAAATGACCGGCATTAAAACATGGATAATACACGTGGTTACCAGTGCCCATAGTGAACCTAATAACTTACTAAATGACAAAACTAACCAATGACAATTGTTGCTATCATAAAACAGGATTATGTCCCCACAACTTAAACAGAATCAATCAAACATCATATTAATTAATGCCTCAAATTACTATCTCACATATATTACATCTTTTATAGATTATGCTTAACAATCTCATAACTATCAAATTAACAAAGAAACAAATAATGAAAAGGTAACAATGTGGAGTGCTAAAATTTTGATAATACAAAATAGTTTAATTTTAAATACATGACTTAATATCCAAAATATAATTACACTACCATAGGATAAAAAGATAGGAAAACTCAATTAAATGTCTTCACAAGCTTTTTCCACAACTTGGAAAAAGTAAATGGAACAGAAATAAGCGTTCGACTCAGTGAATGATACTAACTAATATATAGTAACATGGTGTCCAATAAATACATGTCCAATAGTCATGCTGATGCAATATGTCACTGAAGTAAGCAAATTAGATGAGTAGATATTGATGGAATATAGTCTACATTACCATACTAAACCGCAATATGGAGAGCCTATGCCCCCTGTCCTAGCTCTCTAAATCTAACACTATCTCTTAACCAATACAAAGAGTCCCAACAGTCACTGGCCAAAGCCACACAACATCAACATGACTCGTCATAATAGGGCGATAAGCAGGTCCCAACCATCACCACTAGTCCTAGCTCATTGTGAGTCTCGCCCGAGTACCGATCTGATATGTTAAAGGGAATTGAAATGCTCATTTGGGAGAAACATCACAATTAGTACCCACTATGATTTCAGAAAATTATATTTTATAAATTGTAATTTGCAAAAGGAGTCATCACTTTAATTTTATTTATTTTAGTTGGGAAAATTAAAGGAAAAAATCCAATTTGATTGACTCCAATTATGTCATTTATCCTAAAGAAAATCACTAATCCTCAAATGACCAAAGAGGGTTCGGGGACTAGGTTTTTTTAAAACAATGTGAGAAATTAGTTTGGCTTAAATGCAGAATAACTTTTGTAAAAAAGAAATTTTTTTGTATGTATGAACAAATATAATATGATGCATGAAACAAATATTACTCATGCAATACATGGCAAATATGAGATAATAACAATTGCAAAATGTGAAAAATAAAGGAAAACTACTTAAAATTATTACAAGTCAAAATATCAAAATCAGGGAATCTTTCCTCCAACCCTTATGGGTTATAGGAAAAGCACACATTCCTTAAATATAATCTAAACAACTAAAGTAAGAAAAAGAGTAATAAAATAATTGTAATGAAAAGAACTAAAATTTTGACTTTTATTTAAGAAAAGCAATTTCAATCCTAAACTATGTGAAGAAGGTGATAGAGATAAGAAGTTGTTAATTTTAGTGGAGTTGAATGCCTTAGAGATAGCAAGCCTGCTTATCCCTTTCAATGGGAATAAAACCCCACGCAGTTCTTCCTTCTTGTGAAAGAGGAATTTTTAAGTCATTACTTTTGTTATCATGTTTTGATTAATTTTAAAGGCTTAGGGATTTGTTAACTAGGTCAGATTTTAATTAACAAAAATTAGATCTTTTCATATTTAGATCTTGAAATTGGAATTGAAAAAGGAAAATAAAGAACTTTACCTTTGGCTTTCGGCAGTAAGGAATGTAGGGAGCGAGCTTGGCACTGGATCTAAGTTCTACCTTAGCCACTCATTTTGGATTAAGAACTCTTAAATAGCATGAACTCTTCTTGGAGGGACTTAGATCACACCTTTGCTTGAGTACCACAAATTCCCTTTGAAAGAAATAACTTGAATTGCACCTTTTCTTTATTAGGAAGCTTAGTAATAGGGTTTAAGGTGATTATAAGGCTTATGAATAGGGTTTTGAGATGAGTAGGAAGCTTATGAATAAGGTTTTATGTGATGGAGGAGGTTTTAGAATGGGGTTTTAGAGATTTAGAGGTTTAGAGAGAGGGTCTTGATGATTGGAAGGCTTAGAAATAGGGTTTAGAAAGCTTTAGGGGGGAATATATAAGTATGTAATTGTGTGTAGAAATTGTTAGGATGTGTAAGGTATTTATAGAGAGAGTCTAGAGGCTTAAAAGAATGAATTTTTAGTGTGGGATTCAAGAAAAATGCGCTGCTGTAACTCATCGGGAGCTATGGTAACGGCAAAGCCTTTGCGATAACCTCAGAGCCACTGCGGCAGCCAAATGGACACCTGCGGCAACTGCAACTGGCCCGTGGGTTGCTGCACTTAGTTTTTTGGCCTATTCTCATCCATTTTTTTATCTAATTTTAGTCCAGTTTGATTTTATGTATTTGTAGTTGAGTGTTGGTTGTCTAAAGGTGCAGGTTTTAGGAAATTTATTTTTCAATAGGGCATTGCCCCCTTAACCCCTGCCCCTTTAACTGGCTAGCTAGACCACCATACTGGCGCTGCATAGTACACTAATTCTAGTAAGTGTCAAGCTATGCTTGGATCCCAAGGGATGTAAATTTGATGGTTCACACTCATCTTATCTTAATCATCATAAATAGATCCACTTCCCTAAGTGGCACTATGTCATCCTTCTTCCATCCGTCAATCACAACCAATATGCAATAACAATATTAGTTCATCAACTGCAATCAAATGTTAACATGCATCCATGCAATAATAATGTATAATGATGTATATAACTAAATATAATAAATGCAAATGCATGAAAAACAAAAAAGTATATTAGAAAGTATCACTCACTTATTTGACGACGCTTCTAACTAGCTTTTCCCTTAAATGAAACTTTTGGTGATAGAAAGACACTGAAGACATTGAATCTGAATAATAGATAAGATTATCATAACAAGAATGACACACCTATAAAGCTATACCTAAACGATCGCCAAGATTTTGCCGAAATCTCGATAGAGCATCCCCTATAACTAAGACATAACCCAATTGCAACAGAGAAAATAAACACTTCTAAACAACCTCAACATCCCAATACAACATTAATGACCCCTCCTAGGTCCTCCTAATCCATAATTAACTCAACAAGCAATCCAAATCATCAAATCATAAAATACCAATTAAATATAATAAATATAACTTAAATCAAACTATGACTCAAAAATAATTTAAATTCAAGAGTTTCAAATTTACCCATAAAAAATTCGATCGAATGAACTTTGAAAATCACATCGAAACAGCAAGACGGAGCCACTAGGTCTAGTCTATGGGTCATCCCACTTGCTGCCACTGAAGCATTGCTAGCTGGCAATGCACCCCTGCTACCGGCGATCCTAGTGGTAATAAAAGGTGCCATCCGACTTGTTTCATCATCAGGAGTTTATTGGTGGTGTCTGTGATCCCATACTCAATGCCATCTTGCCAGAATCAGCCCTCAAAGTTTCAGTCTTTAATTTTCTAATATTCACTTCTAGTGAGCTTCAAAGGATGAGACAAGTGCCGATCAAAAGGTTTGGGACAAGTATTCGAATGGCACTAGCCTCGCTCAAAATGGCTATCGGAATCGATCAGAATTAGCTCCAAAAGCTTCAGCACTGGCAAAGCTTTCCTTTGAGCATTTACCACTGGTGGTCATCAATTCTGGTAGTTCTTAGTGTCCAAATGACCACCGGAGGACAGGCCACTATTTAGTGGTGGCAGTGCAACCCACCATCACCGGAATCCTTCTAATAACTCTATATTTTTAGAGTTATTTTATTTTTTTAAACTTAAATTTTAGCTCAGTTTTCGAGAATATAATAATATTATTACTTATTTTGAGAAATAAATAGTTTTACAATTTATAAATAAATTATAATATATTTTAAGTATTTTTATTTTATTTTTACAAATCAAAATGATGTCATAATGATGCAATAAAATAAATGATGCAGGCAATGATGTCATAAAAATAAATAATGCAATAAATGATTCAAGTTTTCAATCCATGAGAAATAAATTCAATGGTTGGTGGCCAAAATTCAATGATTGGTGGCCAACCTAACCATTTTTGAATACTGATGAAGGAATTCAATGGTTGGTGGCCAACCTAACCATCAATGTTGAATTTTTTATGTAAGAATTTTAATGGAGCTTGCATTCTTCCACCAAACATGCCTATAAATACCATGCTTGACAAAGGAAAATAGCATTAAGAAAATCCATCAAAAAAAATATGTAGAGAGATTTTCATATGCTTTCTCAGAGTAGATTTGTTTTATTTTTTTTTATTTTGATCAAGAGGAGGAATTTTTAGAATCTTGAGTTCATCAAAGATTTTATCCCAAAACAAGTTCTTTCTAAACTCTATTCTTGAATTTAATTATAAGTTGTTATTATCTTTATTGTTAATATAATTGTTTCTTCCTTTTTAACTATAAGTAGCTAGATTTTTTTTTCTAGGATTTAGATGTAATCTCTTGATTATTTTATGATGTTCTATGATTGATTGATTAGGTATTTTGATTATTGAAATTAATTTTTTATTTTAGGACTTAATGCTTGTGAATACTTCATCACTATTTATATGTTTAAAGATATTATGTGAAGTAGCGAAAGTGGAAGTATAATATTAGTTCATTAAGATATTAGACCTAGGGTATGTGTTGCTTAGAAATAAGAACACTCCTTTGTGATTGATAAAAGGATTTTCATAAAATTTAATGGGTTTATGTTAATTGCTTGTGATCATGAGAGTAGACATAAGGTTAACATGAATACTTGTGATTTATCTTGAGAGAGAACTTCACATACTTAAGGGAAAATCTAATCATTAATTCTAATAAAATTAAATCAACCAAGCAAGCATAAGAACACTATAGGTAATTAATTAATGAAATCTAAATCCTAGGATTTACATATATTGAATTAGTTTTTTAAATTTTGTAATTAATTATTCTATTGTTGGTTATAATTTTAGTAAATTATTGTACTACTAAATTACTTATCTCGATAATATTCTGTCTAGGAAAGTGATTTTTAAGTGGGACCGCTATGATCTCTCCACTTACCTAGAAATTTATCTTGAGGTGATTTTTTAGTTCAATTATTTACATTTTACTTACCTATGTAATAGCACTAAATATCTAGTTTAATTAAATCACAAGACTTTTCATATGATAGTCTAAATAATAGAATATTCAATAGTTTTGGTACTTGTCAACTCTTCCTCGTGGGATCGATATTTATTTCACTACTATATTACTTATTCAAGACCTGTGCACTTGCAGAAATCATGCAACAAGTTTTTGGTGCCGTTGCCGAGGAAGGCGACTTTTGACAATATTAATTAATTTGATATATTCTATTAATTTAGACATTTTATGTTTTTAATTCTTTTTATTACTATTTTTTTTTTAGTTGTGTTTGTAGATTTTGTTCATGGATTTTAACAATTTTCAGCATTAGACTTCTTCTCCAAGTCCGAATTGGGATTACAACAGAAGTCAGTATTATGACTAAGGATATTATTATCAACCTGACTTCCAAAACAATTATAGGTGGAATGAAAGACAAGGTATACCACTAAGTGAAGAGAAGTCATCCCTTGAACTTACATTAGAGAGGTTCATAAATTTCATTTATGATGAAGGTATGCCATATAAGGAGGAAAAGTCATCTTTTGAGCTTACATTAGAAAAATTTTTGGAATCCACTGAGAAAATGTGTAAGAATTGGGAAGAGAAAGACAGATTAGATGCCAAAAACAATGAATTGACTAACAACTATAAAAGAATTGAAGAGAAAATTGGCGCGATGGTCAATTATGTGGAGTCAAATCAAGGTAACTTCCAAATTCACACTGAAATGGACACATCAGAACAAAGCATGCAAGGATGTTTAAGGGATGATGTCTCATTAGAAGACAAGTATAGTGAGGATGATGGTGATGTAAGGCATATGGGATACTATGAAGATGATGATTCAATTGAGCAGTCCCATATTGAAAAATTGGAAGAGGAAGAAGTACAAAATACTGGGGAGACCATTTCATATTTTGAGTGGTCAATGATCCATGAAGATGACTTCTTTTCTGATGATGAGATGGTCAATAGAAGTATTGATGAGTTCTTTACTAAGGAGAATGAAATACATGAGAACCATGAGAATGAAACACTAGATTTTGAAAGGCCCATCTCTCCCAATATTCCCATATCTCTATCTTCCATCCCAATCCAAATTTTCACCCCAATCCAAACACCCACCCATCCATTACCTCAAATTCTATTAGTTGATAGCCATCCCACGACCGAACTTACACCATTACCATCTTTCTCTATATGCTCAATTGTGGGAGAATCAAGTATTTGGCTAATACTTATATCTTCCAAACCTTGTTTAGAGAGGGAACTTGGTTTCGTGGAGGTTATAGAGAAAAAGGTAAGCGAATTTGGGTAGAGTATCTCAAAGTTGCAAGAGGTGGATATAGATAAAGTGCATAATTTCCTGAATTCCAAAGCTAAAAAATTAATAAGTCCATGGATAAATCTGTATGATCTTGTGCCTAGCAAGATCAAATTGAAGTTTCCAAGCCGTAGAGCAACAAAGATACATCTTTTATGGTTTACAATGAAGTGGAGGAGCAGCGAGAGCTACAATCTTTGCAGATTGCTCTTTATTTTGAAATATGGAGGCAAACAACATGATGAAACCTTTAGATCCATGGATGAAGATGGATAACATTAATGTCTAGCTAATACGACATTAAAGAAGCACTTCTTGGAGAAGACAAGTGCTGCAGTTTTAGCCTTTTTTTTTGTTTTAGAACAAACTTCACTGCATGACTTTGATAAGCTCAAATCAAGTTGGCTGGACTCATTAAAATTGGTGAAAGTCTATTTTTCCGCAATTATCGAGATTATATACTTTGTGTATTATCCTCCATGATGAAGATCTAGCAATAATCAAGCTAAAGACTATAAATTAAGTGCTTTTGGGAGGCAATCCAAATTTCTAACTTTTTCACTTCTTTTTAATTTCTTTTGTTCATTTGTTTGTTTCGTTTTATTTTTATTTTGCTTTAGTGTTGTTATTAAAATAGCATATTAGGAGGAAACCCAAGTTTTCTCTTTATTAGATTTCTTTTATTTCAGTTTAGTTGTTTCATTATAAATTTTCTCTTTCATTTTCTTAACTAAGTTAATCAGATATGGAAGCATCTCTTGCAACACTAAAAAATAGATTTTCAACTTTTCCTCAAGATGTACTCAGAAAAATTGATGAACGCAAACTGGAAAGAATGAAGACATTTAGGCATCTGAATCGTCCTAAAGATATTTGCTGGATCATAGAAGCCAAAGTACGATTGATAGGTGAGCTTGATGACTCATTTATTAAATGTTTGCCAGGTACAGGGAGAAGTTCTTATTCAAAGAAGAGGAGAGTTAAGAGAATGGGAGTGTGCTATAAGTGTGCAAGATGGAATTGCAGCACATGCTGTAAAAATATTGGATTTTCATCCATAAATCGAGAAGACAAAATTAAATTCATAAAGGATGGACTGAGTAAGGAATCTATGGATAATATCCTATAGACTCTTGAGACGCATCCCTGTGGACAAGTTCAATGCACTCTTTATATTTATGGGAACTATTCAAAGAAGAGAAGCAGCATTATAGTCTAGGAAATCTGACGATAAAAGACCCTGTTTGCCAGTTAATAAGAAAACTGGATGGGAAGCCTATCCTTGACTCATAGAAGGCGTGTAAGTCATTACTAAACGTAAAACAAGAGGAAGATGTGAGCCAAAATCACAACTACTGTTTATAATAAGGTGTATCACTAACTCTTTTATTTTTTCAATGCATCATTTTTTCTACATCTTGCAGTACTTTTTGACTTTTTAGCACCTATATTTTATTTTCTTGCAAATTTTTCTATTGTTGATAACTTTTTCGTCTTTTAATGTTTGCTTTTAGTTCTTCAATGTTTTCTTTTTGACATTTATACACACAGCATTGATTGTTTTTATTTTTATTATCATTTTTGTTTTTATACTTTTTTTGTCAACAATTATTTTATCCCATTGAACTGTTCTTTTACTCTTCTAGTTTCTTTATATGCATATTCATTATTGTCAATATGCACACAACCTTTTTGAGAGATCTGTGAGAGAAAATAGTAGAATCCTCAACACGTAAATTCAAAACTATTTGTGTCTTTTGTAGTCCAAATTCTAGCAAAAAAAGAGAGTACTTGATAGCAGCTAATGAACTTGGTAGGATTTTAGTTGAACAAAAAATTGATTTGGTGTTTGAGGGAGGTAGTTTAGGGTTAAGGGGTTGTGTCACAAGTTTTGCATATATTAGAGGTAGTAAAGTTTTAGGAATAGTTCTAAAGGCTTTGGCTCAAAATAAACATATCACTGATGGAACTATAGGTAATGAGTTACAAGTTATGAGCATGTACGAACGAATGGCATACATGAATCTCAATGTTGATACTTTTATCACATTACCTAATGGTCTAGAAACATTTAAAGATATCTTCACCATTGCATCTTGGACCCAATTAACTGTTCTTTAAAAGCCATTGGGATTACTTAATGTTGATGGTTTTTATAATGGTTTGTTATCTTTTCTTGATCATGCTGTGGAACAGGGTTTTATGACACCAGCGAGTCGATGCATCCTAGTCTCTGCTTCAACTATTAATCAATAACAAAACTTTAAATCTAAACCTGATCCATTGATGGCACAGGTAGTTTGGCACCCCAGGGCCAGTAGTAGTAAAAAGTAAGGACTAGATCTGAATCTCCGGTTATAACTTCCCTAACTCTTGTATTTTTTTTATTGCATTTTTTTTGTTTTGTGTGTGCATTTTTTATTGCACCTGCATTTTTTGTTGTACCTGATCAAGTGAAATTTTAGGTCTGATTCACTAAATGTAAGATGGCTAAGTAAAGAGTTACTTTTTACTCTTGGTACGCATCTTAAATTTATGTGATTTTCCTTTTCAAAAAAAAAAACTAACTAACTAACTAACTCAAGAGTTATTCATACAAGATGGCTGAGTAAAGAGTACTTTTTGTGCTCTTGATATGCATTTGTATTTTTTTTCCTTTCTTTTTCTAGTTTCCAAAATAAAAAATTGAAAAAATAATAAAAACAAAAATAAAAAAAAATAATGTTTTCTTTTTGTGTAATTAGTTTCTCATGCTTGCTTTTAGTATTGTTTCAAGATGTTTTATAGGAAGCAAGGAAGTGAAATGCATATCCTGCTTATAATTTGGAATCCACTTTTCTACAAGAGGAAGTATTTTCTTTCTTTTATTTGTCTCTTTGACATTAAGGACAATGTCCATTACAAGTTTGGGGGAGATTTACTTTGTTTTTTTGTTTTCAGTAATTTCTTTCGTGTTTTGATAAACAAAATTTAAAATTTTTTACTCTTTTATTGATAAAATATACTTATGTTAAATAATTTGATGACAGCCCAATGATAGATTATAATTGATATTTATGGACAATTTATTAAAGTATTTCAGGTTAAGCAACTATTTTGGGTAAAAAATTAACTTTTATTAATATTATGTTTTGCTTTGCTTTGCATTATATTGATTGCATTGAATTTGTGTATGCTTACTTAGAGAGGGCTTCTACACATTTTTTATCTTCATTTGCCTCACCTATCTTAGAACATGTTTTTGCAAACTTTTGAGGCGAAATTTTGAATTCATTTTGAAAGAGAGATATGATTTAGGCATTTTTTTTTAGCCTATTACTTATATCCACCCTTATTTTAATTTTTTTCCTAATTTACCCATTTGTGCCTTGTTAATTTTAGCCTTCTTTTCTTTGTTGATTAACCTTAATTATTATTCTAATAATACTTCCTTAATTTTGTCAAGCTTACATTCTAATGAAGAAAAGGGAATTATTGAAGTTTTAAAAGAAAGTAAGGATCACTAATAACTAAGAGTATTATTCATTTTAAAAGACCACTTTTTGCTTAAAATAAGTTTAGGGAAAAACAAGAAAATTAAATAAAATAAAAGTTAATAATTCTTGCTTACCCTTAAAATGATGTTGTTGAAAAAAAAAAGAGGGAGAAAAAAAGAAAGGGGCTTAAAAGAAGAAAACATTGAAAAAGAATAGTGCTTAAAATGAAGGGGATCCTTCATTAATATAATCCCTTTATTTGAGCTATCGATTTTGTAAATTTGGCATAATTATTTTACTTTTGTTCATTTAGCCTGTTCTTTGTTTAGCCAAAATACCTTGTGTTAGCCCCATTACAAGCTTAGTCAAGACCTATTGATCTCTCTTAATTTGTGAATTCCATTAGTGGAGATTGTTTGTATTAACATACTTATGAGATTTGTACATCTATTTTATATCTTTTGATAGAGGCATTTAAAGATATTAGTGTGTATATGTCTATCTGAAGTGCAACAATTTCTTTGCGGTTGATTTAAGGCATAGTTATTCAAGATATGATTAAGATGAGGATTGTTTTGAACTTGAGATAGAAGCTTAACTTGCAATACTATTGACATGTTGTTTGTAAATATTAATTTATTGAGACCTTTTTTAAAAAAAAAATTCAACATAAGCATAAGAGGATTAAATTTTTTGTTTTTGTGGTATTTGATTATTCTCTGAAATAAATAGTTGAAAATTTAGAGTTTTATAGGTGTTTGTGAGTATCACCACTGGAAGCCCTCACAAGACTATAACTCATCCTCTATGGGACACCTAGGGGTTTAAAGGCTTGTTGCATACGCTAAATGCAATCGTAATTTCCTACGAAAGCGGACTAGTTTAGGTTTTGAATTTTCTTTTGCTTGAGGACAAGCAAAAAGTTAAGTTTGGGAGTTTGATAACTCTATATTTTTAGAGTTATTTTATTTGTTTAAACTTAAATTTTAGCTCAGTTCTCGAGAATACAATAATATTATTACTTATTTTGAGAAATAAATAGTTCTACAATTTATAAATAAATTATAATATATTTTAAGTATTTTTATTTTATTTTTGCAGATCAAAATGATGTCACAATGATGCAATAAAATAAATGATGCAAGCAATGATTCAAGTTTTCAATCCATGAGAAATAAATCCAATGATCGGTGGCCAAAATTCAATGGTTGGTGGCCAACCTAACCATTTTTGAATATTGTTGAAGGAATTCAATGGTTGGTGGCCAACCTAACCATCAATGTTGAATTTTTTATGTAAGAATTTTAATAGAACTTGAATTTTTCCACCAAACATGCCTATAAATACCATGCTTGGCAAAGGAAAATAACATCAAGAAAATCCATAAAAAAAATATGTAAAGAGATTTTCATATGCTTTTTTAGAGTAGATTTGTTTTATTTTTTTTATTTTGATTAAGAGAAGGAATTTTTGGAAGCTTGAGTTCATCAAAGATTGTATCCCAAAACAAGTTCTTTCTAAACTCTATTCTTGAATTTAATTATAAGTTGTTATTATTTTTATTGTTAATTTAATTGTTTCTTCCTTTTTAACTATGAGTAGCTAGATTTATTTTTCTAGGATTTAAATGTAATCTCTTGATTATTTTATAGTGTTCTATGATTGATTGATTGAGTATTTTGATTATTGGAATTAATCTTTTATTTTAGGACTTAATGCTTATGAATACTTTATCACTATTTATATGTTTAAAGATATTATGTGATGTAGCGAGAGTGAAAGTATAATATTAGTTTATTAAGATATTAGACCTAGGGTATGTGTTGTTTAGAGATAAGAACACTCATTTGTGATTGATAAAAGGATTTCCATAAAATTTAATAGGTTTATGTTAATTGCTTGTGATCACGAGAGTAGACATAAGGTTAACATGAATACTTATGATTTATCTTAAGAGAGAACTTCACATACTTAAGGGAAAATCTAATCATTAATTCTAATAAAATTAAATCAACCAAGCAAGCATAAGAACACTATAGATAATTAATTGATGAAATCTAAATCTTAGGATCTACATATATGGAATTAATTTTTTAAATTTTGTAATTAATTATTCTATTGTTGGTTATAATTTTAGTAAATTATTATACTACTAAATTACTTATCTCGATAATATTCTGTATAAGAAAGTGATTTTTAAGTGGGACCACCGTGACCTCTCCACTTACCTGAAAATTTATCTTGAGGTGATTTTTTAGTTCAATTATTTACATTTTACTTACCTATATAATAGCACTAAATATCTAGTTTAATTTAAATCACAAGACTTTTCATATGATAGTCTAAATAATAGAATATTCAATAGTTTTGGTACTTATCAACTCTTTCTCGTGGAATCGATACTTATTTCACTACTATATTACTTATTCACGACCTGTGCACTTGCAAAAATCGCACAACACCTTCGATCAACGCAACAGCGCCTCACACACACTCTCTCTCTCTCTCTGTCTCTCTCTTTCTCTCTTTTGCTTCATACTAGTTTCCCCGACTCCTCATCTAGCCATCTAATTGGCTACCTTTTAGCCAATCGGATGGCTAGATCCCTTTCCCATTTTTTTTTATAAGAATATATATATATATATATATATATATATATAATCTTAAACCTTAATTAATATAGAGTTAATCATTGTAAAATTTCATAATTAATAAATAAAATCTAATTAAATATTTTCATAAGTAAATAAATAAATAAATATTAAATAATAATAATAATAATAATAATAATATCATTTATCTCAATAAAATAAAAATAGAAGATTTTATTTAATAACTACTTTTTCTCAAAATAACTACTATAATATTTTTATAATTAAATATATAAGTACTTTTATCAATTATATTCGCATATCTAAAATTAAAATAAAATTACGATTAATAATACATTTTTCAAATTATATAAATATATAAAATTAAATAAAAAGAAAATTTCAACTACACTTTAATAAAAAAAAGTAATTAAATAATATATATCTTTATAAAATAAGATTTTATAAAATAAATGAAAATTCAAATTATTACAATAACAATATTCTATATTTATGCCCAATTGTTTTAAAACATATTAAAATTCTATAGATATTCTTATCCCTTTATTATTATAACAAGTTCTACAGGACAACATTTAATTCAATCATCTTCCCGTCTTCTCTCTCCTGTATCTCTTCCCGTTATTTTTTTATTAAATAATTTTATTAATAAAAAATTATATATATAGTGAAATAGATAATATTATTGGAGCATGCAAAATTTTCAATAAAAATTAAAATAATGAATTAATTGCTAATCAATTCCAATGCAAAAATGTCATTAAATTCTTTGGCAAAAAATTAAAAAAAAAAAAAGTTATTTGAATCGTGTTGATCACTAAATACGTATTGTCAATGTTGATCACTAAATACGTATTGTCAGTGTCATTGTATAGGCTGTGGTATCAATCTCCAATATTTATGTTCATGGTCACTGTTTGTTTGTTTTTTTTTTCACTAAAGAATCAACATTCATTGCTGAATCATATTAGCAAAAATATCTACGTACTAGATATGTAATACCCTAAGAGACTTTTTCATAATCCAATTAAGTGATAAACACTCATCTACTAGTTGGGATGCAATCCAATCAACTGCACTATAACACATTCTCCTTACCCATGCTACATAAAAAAAAAATAATAAAAGAGTCTTTAAGGTATGTTACAATAGAAAGTTGGGCCTTAATCTTAGTAGGCACCTTCTCATATTGACTCTTGTAAGCATCAACCAATACTTGACAATCCATTTCAAAAACATAGCCCTTCCATCCTTTATTTGAAGCAACCAAAACGTTAAATTTCAATGCTTCAACTTCAGCTGCAAGAGGTAACAAGGAAAGTGTCACAACCCGTTTATCGAGACACATGACTGGTACTGGGGCACGAAAAAATTTAAGGCTACCAGTGTCCATAGTCAACCTAAATAGTTTGATCACCAATAGGAATAATACACAAATAACATAATTTTAAAATACCACAAATAATATCTCATGTCAACTTCATCTGCCAACAGGATAGCCAGTTCTCATCATATCACAAACAGTGATTTATAATAAGAGTGCAACAATAATTTACAATAAAGATGCCAATATCACAAAGAGTTGTCAGCAGAGAGTTTCACAATAGTACAAGTCAATAATGCCAGTACTATCATAATACAAGCCACAATACTGTAATTGCAGAATTCTAAGTTATTATTACAATAATTATACATCACATATGCTCTGTCAAAGGAGAAGACAGAGACCGACTCAATAAGATTATAACTTTAGGCTCAACCTATAACCTGGAAAATAATAAGAAGCAGGGGTGAGCATCTCAACTCAGTGAATGATACTACTAATATGCTAACCTAGTGAACAATATATATATATATATATATATATATATATATATATATATATATATATATATATATATATATATATATATATATATATATATATATATATATATATATATATATATATATATATGTATATGTTATGCAATTATGTCACCCAGCAACCAATCATCACAAAACACACAAGGATGGAGTTCAGTCCACAGAAACCACACTAATATCAGACTGAGGGAGCCGATCCTCAAATAATGGCTCTCTTAATCCAATAATCTATCTCTTATATCCAATGGACTAGGCCATTACTGGTCTGTATCACGCAGCCTTGATCCGACTGATAGCGGCCTTGGCAATGAGCAGGCCCGACCAGCATCCACCAGTCATAGCTCATCTTCTCAATCTCATCATAATCTCATCATAATCATATCATATCCATAAATCCTAGGTGGTTTCTGTATCATTATGTCTCCCTCTAACATACACTGAGAATGTACAGCACATAATCAAAATATTAAACGTGCACATGTATGCATTCCATGACTTAGGCATAATTAATTAATTATATTCATAAGTATACTCAATGCAATGCATGATTAACAGGAAAGTATATTAGAAGTATCATTCACAGTAAGTAAGAGCAAAATTGAAAATTCACGAACTATGATTGGGGGCTGTCGAAGGCACTCCAGGATGATCTATACAGTGAAGTATTACAAGATTATTAGAATATGAATATAATAATAAGTAAATAATCATTTTCTATCTGGACCGCCTAATCTTCCCCAAAAGACAAGAAATTCCTAATGTACCACACACTTACTAATTACTAATCAAATAAACTATATCAACTAAACTTCTTCCATTAACATCTAATCCTCCAACCTTACTCAAAATATAATAATACGCCACAAACTCAATACGAAACACGATAAATGATGCTCACTGAAAAAGTCACTGGAAAACGTGAACGTTAACCAATCGTCATAAACTCACTACCAAAGAACTCATCTCAAAGCGTAGAATCCAAAAATATGATTCACTTCTTCTGGCTCGCCGGACGCTGTCGAAATCTGCGTGGGCAGTTGATAGGTCATCGGATTCTGGTCAAATCCAACATCATCCAAAATTAGCAATTTATATACCAAAACAAAGCTTAGAGGAAGAGGAGTCCTATGGTACCAAAATCACCTTGAATGGATGATGGAACTAGCCAGAATCAAGCTTGGAAAATTCTGCCGACGAATGGTTCGGCGGTGTGTGCAGTGGCTGGCGACGGCAGATGGTGGCAATCTTCAATGGGTAGCTTGTTCGGCACCTCCGGAGTCTTCCTGGCCAGTGCGTGTCGAGTTCTAGTGACCAGACGACCGTTGGACGGTAGGCAGCAACTCCTTCTCTCTCTCTCTCTCTCTCTCTCTCTCTCGTGGTTTCCTTCTATAGACCCAGTCTGCCTAAACTGATATATATAAACTAAAAATAATAATAATAATAATAATAATAATAATAATAATAATAATAATAATAATAATAATAATAATAATAATAATAATGACTTACTAAAATAATTACTAAATTTAAATTCAATACCACAATAATTAATTGGAAAATCTATTGTAATATAATAAATATTTTATGTCACTTCACAATATTTCAAAATTCTAAATTTATAAAAATTCATGATATTACAATCTCCCCTACTTAAAAAAATTCGTCCATGAATTTTAAAATAAGGTAATGAAACTGAAAATACTATGTGAAATAGTAAATCTCATTTCTTTAAATATATGAAATAACCATAAAATATTCAAAATACAACACCAAATATATCAATTATATTCAAATAAATACGGGTATTTTTCTCTCATCTCACCCTCTACTTCCCACATAAACTTCTCAGTCGTATGATTATGCCACATTACTTTAACCATAGGGATTTCTTCATATGATAGGTTTTCACAAACCTAAACCTCTTGAGGCTGCAGAACGTGAGAAGGGTCAGGAACATACTTCCTCAACATGGAAATATGAAACACAGGGTGAACATGAGAGAGATCTATTGGCAAGTCCAATCGATATGCAATAGCCCCGACTTGCTCTATGATTAGATACAGATCGATGTATCTTGGTGTTAGTTTCCCTTTCTTGCCAAATCTCATTACTCCTCTCATGGGAGAAACTTTCAGACAAACAAAATCGCCTACTTTAAAGGACACATCTTTTCGCCTGTGATCCGTACAACTCTTCTGTCTACTAAAAGCTACTTTCAAATGTTCTCAAATTATAGGAATTCTTTCTGAAGTTATTTGTATCAACTCGGGTCCTGACAGTTGTTTCTCTCCCACTTCTTCCCAATACACAGGAAATCTACACTTCCTACCATATAGAGCTTCATACAGTGCCATACCAATACTAGCATGATAGCTGTTATTATAAGCAAATTCAATCAATGGCAAGTATGAGTCCCAATAGCCCCCAAAGTTAAGTATGCACATGCGCAACATATCCTCCAATGTTTGAATTGTTCTCTCATACTGACCATCTGTTTGAGGATGGAAAGCAGTACTAAAGTCCAATCTTATACCTAAAGCCTCTTGTAAAGATTTCCAAAATCTCAAAATGAATTAAGGTCTTCTATCGACACAATAAAGACTAGTACACCATGCAAGCAAACAATTTTCTCCATATATAATCTTGCATACTTAGCAACTGAATAGTTGATTTTCATGGGGATAAAATGAGCTGATTTAGATAATCTATCCACAATCACCCAAATGGAATCATAACCAATTAAAGTCTTAGGTAACCCAGTCACAAAATCCATGGTTATTCTTTCCCATTTCCACTCAGGTATAGAAAGGGGTTGCAACAATCCAGAAGATTTCTAGTATTCTAACTTTACCTGCTGACAGGAGAGGCATCTAGAGATGAACTCTACAATATCCTTTTTCATACCATTCCACCAATAAACACTTTTCAAATCATGATACATTTTAGTAGAACCTGGATGAACATTATATGCTGCAAGATGTGCTTCTTCTAGAATTTCTTTTCTCAAATTGTCCACATTTGGTACACATAAATGTGAACCAAGCTGAAGCACTCCATTATCATCAATTGTGAATTCATTATTATTCTCTTCCTACACTTCTTTGATAATTCTGCACAACTGTGGGTCACGTCGTTGAGCCACCTTAATTCTTTTTACAAAAATCGAACAGACTGTAAAGTGTGCCAACAAGATCCTAGTATTATGTACTTCCAACTGCAATCCATCGTCAAACAATTCAAGTAATTCTTTGAATATAGGTCTCTTATGAGCAATAATGTGATCTAGACTCCCAAAAGATTTTCTACTTAAGGCATCTGCTACAACATTTGCTTTGCTATGATGGTAAAGAATGGTGCAGTCATAATTCTTAAGAAGTTCCATCCACCTTCTATGCCTTAAGTTTAAATCTCTCTAATAAAAAATATACTTCAAACTCTTGTGATCTGTATAAATCTCACAAGTCTCCCCATATAGATAATGTCTCCAAATCTTTAATGCAAAAATTACTGCTGCCATTTCCAGATTATGAGTGGAGTAATTCTGCTCATGCTTCTTTAACTGATGAGAAGCATAGGCAATTACCCTACCATGTTGCATTAAAAGACAACCCAAACCAATTCTTGATGCACCACAAAAAACATTGAAACCATTAGTACCTGAGGGTAGTGCTAAAACTGGAGCTGAAGTAAGACAATCCTTAAGCCTCTGAAAACTTCCTTTACATGCTTCTGTCTAGTGGAATTTAACATTCTGTTGGGTCAGACGAGTTAGAGGAGCTGCTATCCTTGAAAAATCTTGAACAAAGCAACGATAATACCCTACTAATCCTAGGAAACTGCGAACTTTAGTTACTATAGTGGGTCTTTCCCAATTAGTGATAGCTTTTACCTTTTTAGGATCTATAGAAATACCATCTTTAGTGACTACATGTCCCAAAAAGGCCACACTATCCAACCAAAACTCACATTTAGAAAACTTAGCATAAAGCTGGTGATTCCTCAATGTCTGTAGAACTATTCTCAATTGTTGGGCACGATCTTTAGGTGTCCTTGAATACACCAAGATATCATCAATAAACACAGTGACAAAACAATCCAAAAAGGGTTTAAAAATCCGGTTCATTAGATCCATAAATGTCGTCGATGCATTAGTAAGTCCAAAAGACATTACTAAAAATGCATAATGCCCATAATGAGTCCTAAATGCAATCTTAGGAATATCTTCTTTTCTAATCTTTAATTGATGACAACCTAAACGAAGGTCAATCTTAGAAAAAAATTTAGCACCTTGAAGTTGGTCAAACAAGTCATCAATTCGGGGAAAAGGATACTTATTCTTTATAGTCACCTTGTTCAGTTGTCTATAATCAATACAAAGACGCATTGACCCATCCTTCTTTTTCACAAATAACATAGGAGCACCCCAAGGTGATGTACTAGGATGAATAAATCCCTTATCTAGGAAATCTTACAATTGTTCTTTCAATTCTTTCAATTCTACAGGCGCCATCCTATAAGGTGGCATGGATGTGGGATTTGTCTCCGGCACTATATCGATAAAAAATTATATTTCTCCTTCTGGAGGCAAACCCGAAAGCTCATCAGGAAAAACATTAGGAAATTTATTCACCACATAAATATTTTCTAACTTTCCAACATCCTTAGAGACATCTCTCACTAGAGCTAAATAACCTTGACACCTACGACGCAACAACCTTCTAGCACTAATTACTGATATGAGATTACAAGGAGCATTACATTTATCCCCATAAAAAGAAAATTCCATATTACTGGGTATACAAAAAATAACCCCTTTGTTACGATAATCGAGGGTAGCAAAATGAGTCGACAACCAATCCATTCCCAAAATTACATCAAAATCCATCATATCAAGCAAAATCAAATTAGCAGGAAGGATTCTACCCTCAACCCAAACTGGACATGCCAGAAATGTTGTGTCCACCAACAAGGTATCACTTATAGGAGTGGCAACTGACAACGGACACTCTAAACTAACAGGGATAACATCAAGCTTTACTGCAAAACTGGAGGACACAAAAGAGTGCGTAGCACCCGAATATGATAATACACGAGCCTCAAAAGAACAAACAGGAAGAGTACCTGCTATCACTGCATTAAAAGCCTGAGCATCTTATTGAGTGAGGGTATAAACTCTAGCATAACCTAGCTGTTGTCCTCTGCTCATCTAACTTGAACTAAATCCTTGGCTCTGACCTCTACCTCTACTTCCTGAACCACGGCCCTGTTGGCCCCCAAATCGTCCACTTAATGATGAAGTATGCATGGGCTATATAACACTTGCAAAAGATCCTTACGTGAACCCTCGAGAACCTCCTCTCTGTCCTCTGAAAGAAGGGCACTCTTTAGCAAAATGACCAGGCTGGCCATAATTAAAATAGACACCTGAACCTGTAAAGTATGCTCCTTGATGAATTCTTCCACATCTGATACATGTTGTAGTGCATGAACCTAATCTTGAACCACTAAAACTAGAACCAGCACTACTACCACTAGCACTTCTACCACGCCTTACTCCCCCTCTATGCCTGCCTCTTCCTCTTCATCTAGAAGAGCTTTGAGAGTCAGATGAGTAAGTACCCATAGAAAAGGTACCACTAGTACCAACAAACTCTGAAACATTCTGTCCTTCCCTTTTTCCTACTCCTTTAGCTTTCTTTTTCTTTTCCTCTAAGGCTAATTCGATATCTCTAGCATCATCCACTAATTGATTAAAAGGTTGGCCCTGATGACCAATAATCAATGACTCAAAGCCTTCTCCTAAGGCTCTAGCAAATTTAAACTTTTTAGTTTCCTCATCTGCTACGGCTGATGGCACAAATTTACATAATTCCAAGAACTTGCTAGTAAACTCTGCTATAGAAGTCTGCTCATCCTTTTCAAACTCTCCAACTCAAACATCTTCCTATGAACAAACCTAAAAGGGACAAACCAAGCTAAAACTCAATAGAAAATTCTTCCTAGGACATCTGCTGATATTGAGGCCTAACATAATCTTTATACCAAGTTTGGGTTGGCCCCTCTAACCTCCTACTAGCAAAATAGATAGATCAGGCATTTGTACATCCTAGCTCTAAATAAATTTCCCTGATACTATCCAGAAAATCATGAGCCTGCTCCTCATGACCAGAGAAAAAAGGAGGATGATGTTTAAGAAATCTCTTTAGGGAAATAGCAGAAGTAGCTGGGGGAGGTGGCTGGTTTACCCTAGCAATATCTGACATAATTCTTTAAAATCCAGCCAACATAGTCTCAACTACAGGGGTTTTATCAACCTCTTACTGGTGCCGCTCTCAGTGTTATGGTCCTAGGCCTACTGGCCCAGTGGAGCCCTCCCCCTCAGGAACATCCTGTTCTCTACTAGCAACTACCTCAGCTCTTGCAGCCGCACGTCTAGATCTGGCACTCATGATACTGAAAAGAAACCAAACAGATTATCAAGTAAAGAAAGATAGTTCTCACAATAAAACTTTTCATGTAATCTACCAACTCACATATAAATATACTATAACACAAAAATGCAAAAAACAGAGGCAATGTCTGCAATTATAGTTCCCAAGAAAAGTAAACCATGCTCTGATGCCAACTTTGTCATGACTTGTTTATCGAGGCACATGACCGGCACTAGGGCACAGGAAATAGTTTGACCACCAATAGGAATAATATACAAATAACATAATTTTAAAATACCACAAATCATATCTCACATCAACTTCATCTGCCGATAGGATAGCCAGTTCTCATCATAACACAGACAGTGATTTACAATAAAAGTGCCACAATAATTTACAATAAAGGTGCCAATATCACAAAGAGCTGTCGATAGAGAGTTTCACAATAGTACAAGCCAATAATGCTAGTAATATCATAATACAAGCCACAATAGTATAATTACAGAATTCTAAGGTATTATTATAATAATTATACATCACATATGCTCTATCGAAGGAGAAGACAGAGACCAACTCAATAAGATTATAACTTTAGGCTCAACCTGTAACCTGAAAAATAATAAGGAGACAGGGATGAGCGTCTCAACTCAGTGAATGATACTACTAATATGCTAACCTGGTGAACAATATATATATATATATATATATATATATATATATATATATATATATATATATATATATATATATATATATATATATATATATATATATATATATATATATATATATATATGTTATGCAATTATGTCACCCAGCAACCAATCATCACAAAATACATAAGGATGGAGTTTAGTCCACAAAAACCACACTAATATCAAACTAAGGGAGCCGATCCTTAAATAATGGCTCTCTTAATCCAATAATCTGTCTCTTATATCCAAGGGGCCCGGCCGTCACTAATCTATACCACGCAGCCCTGACCCGACTGATAGCGGCCTGGGCGATGAGCAGGCCTGGCTAACATCCACCAGTCATAGCTCATCTTCTCAATCTCATCATAATCTCATCATAATCATATCATATCCATAAATCCTAGGTAGTTTCTGTATCATTCTATCTCCCTCCAACATACACAGAGAATGTGCAACACATAATCAAAATATCAAACACAACCAGATGTCAAGATAATTG
Organism: Reutealis trisperma; assembly: GCA_947687605.1. Taxonomy (NCBI): domain Eukaryota; kingdom Viridiplantae; phylum Streptophyta; class Magnoliopsida; order Malpighiales; family Euphorbiaceae; genus Reutealis; species Reutealis trisperma. The sequence goes on along the minus strand of CANTUT010001644.1, from coordinate 41,946 downwards.
TGCACATGTATACATTCCATGACATTGGCATAATTAATTAATCATATTCATAAATACACTCCATGCAATACATGATTAATAGGAAAGTATCTTAAAAGTATCACTCACAGTACGGAAGAGCAGAACCAAAAATTCACAGACTATAGTTGGGGGCTGCCAAAGGTACTCCAGGACAATCTATACAGTGAAGTATTACAAGATTATTAGAATATGAATATAATGATAAGCAAATAATCATTTTCTATCTGGACCGCCTAATCTCCCCCAAAAGATAAGAACTTCTTAATGTACCACACACTTACTAATTACTAATCAAATAAACTGTATCAACTAAACTTTTCCCATTAACATCTAATCCTCCAACCTTACTCAAAATATAATAATACAACACAAACTCGATACGAAACACGATAAACGATGCTCACCAGAAAAGTCATCGAAAAACATGAACGTTAACCAATTGTCACAAACTCACTACCAAAGGACTCATCTCAAAGCATAGAATCCAAAAATATAATTCACTTCTTCTGATTTGCCGGACGCTCACCGGAATCTGCGTCGACAGTCCGATAGGTCACTGGATTCCGGTCAAATCCAACATCATCCAAAATTAGCAATTTATATACCAAAACAAAGCTTAGAGGAAAAGGAGTCCAATGGTACCAAAATCACCTTGAACGGACGATGGAATCGACTGGAATCAAGCTTGGAAAATTCTACCAAGGAACAATTTGGCGGCGCGAGCAGTGGCTACCGACGACAGATGGTGGCAATCTTCAGTGGGTAGTTTGGTTGGCACCTCCGGAGTCTTCCTAGCCAGCGTGTGTCAAGTTCTGGTGACTAGACGGCAGTCAAATGGTAGGCAGCAGCTCCTTCTCTCTCTCTCTCTCTCTCTCTCTCTCAGTTTCCTTCTATAGGCCTAGTCTGCCTAAACTGATATATATAAACTAATAATAATAATAATAATAATAATAATAATAATAATAATAATAATAATAATAATAATAATAATAATAATAATAATAATAATGATGATGATGATGATGATGATGATGATTTACTAAAATAATTACTAAATTTAAATTCAATACCATAATAATTAATTGGAAAATCTGTTATAATATAATAAATATTTTCTGTCACTTCACAATATTTCAAAATTCTAAATTTATAAAAATTTATGGTATTACAGAAAGTCTTTTCACAGTTGCTTCATCTATCATCTGTCCAAACCTATTTCTACAAATGAGAGCAATAGCAGCTACTCCTGTGTCTTGATCAAAGACAACATCAAAATTCACCTTATATCTTCCTATTGAGGGAAGACTCAACTTGCTACATCAGTTTGAGGATTTACCAACTTGGAATTTAGATTTCTAGCTCTCCAAAAATTGAAGCATTGCATTGCCTCTGTCTAAATGGTCCTTCAAGGATTTGGTAACTTTCTTTGAAAGCACCACAAATATCTTTGCTTCCAAATATGCCAATAGAGGAAAGCTGTTTGGCTCACTAAAGCAATTTTGCTTGCTGACATCATTGCTCCCATTATATTACCCCACCATACTGCAAAAGATGAAACAAATTAAGCATTAAAATGAATTCCCATATTGCTTTCAAACCAGGAAGCTCTAGCATGTTAACAGGTTAACAAAATATTTTCAATTGATTCAATTTCAGCATTGCAAAGATCACAAATAGGATTATCCACTATTTTCCTGACTTTCAGTTGTTCCTTTGAAGGAAGGGCATTTTTACATGCTCTCCATAAGAAGATGGAAATTTTGATTGGGATATTTATACTCCATAAATTTTTCCAGTGGGATTTAAGAAGAACACGTGAAGAAGATGGTTCATTTCTGCTAGCTTCCTTCTCCTCCTTCGCTTCAGCATTTGATAGACATGCTTTACTACATATTTTCCTTATTTGTGAGAGTTCCAGACCCAATTATCTGCAATATTTAACCCTCCAATAGGAACTCTTAATACTGCTTGAACTTCTCTTGGTGATAGCCATTGATGAAGTTTAAAAGAATTCCATGAATAATCGGGCATTTGACCCATTTAATGGTTTTAAGAAAAGTAATTCCAAAATTAGGTGATTTATATTAAAATTCTCATATTGGGATTGTTCCTGTTGAAAAGTCAAAAGTGAATATAATTTAAAAAAAAAATGGCGGAATGAATATAATTTGAGGAAAAAATGGCAGAAAAGCTTAAAAAACTCAAAAAATGGCGGAATTGAATTAAAAATATATATATAAGTTACAAAAAAAATTGGTAGAATGCTAATATTAAAATAAAAAACCCAAACCTCAAAAAAAATGGTGGAAAAGAGTAATTTAATAAAAAAAAATTCAGCCCCAAAAAGTGGTGGAAAAGGAAAAAAAAAAGCAAAAAAAGTTTTATATGAATTGGTTTGGCGGAATGATTAAAAATCCTAATGGGATATTTTTATATTATAAAAATATTTAAAAATTATTTATAAAGTAAATGTTAAAATAAAAAAATGAATCCTAAGAAAATGTTTAGTATATTATAAATGATTTGAATATTTAATATTGAATTAAGAAATAGAGTAATTAAAATTTTTAACTAAAAATAATTTAATAGAAAATTAAATGAAAAGTGAAGAATATAATAAATTAAAAAATATAACAAGAGGAGAAGTTAAAGTAAGGAACAAAAAAATAAATTCAGAATTATTTAATAAAATAATGATAATATGAGATGAAAATAGTTATAAATATTAATAAAACGGTTAACCAAATACTAATATAGTTGATTAAGATGAATAATATATTAATTATACAAATCTTAACTATGAATTATTGTAGCGGGTATTTCTAGGGACAATTATCCATAAATGGAGATTATATCTCCATCCTCTTCGATCAGTGTCCATATCTATATCTTGAGGACCCAACCTACGAAGAGGAAGATCAAGAACATCATCATCAGCAGCATCATTTGTCACATCAATAGGCTAGTGGGGTGTGGCAACATCTGCAGATGGCATTTGTGATGATGAAAACTGAAATTCAAAACCAGAAGAAGGTGGTCAAAATATCTCAAGAGTCATAGCATCCAAATAGGAAGGATGGTGTTACAGATGAGAAGGCTGTATGAAAGGTCCTTGGTAATAGATTGACAGCTATGGTGATGGAAACATTTGAGACCATATAGAGTAGGGAGGAATAAATGGTAACATTGAAGGAGTCGATGGATAAGTAGGAGTCCCAAATGGTACAAATGGTGACAATTTTGAAAATGAAGGTGTAGGTGGAAATGCACGCACAGTTGAAGAGGACAGACTAGCATCTGTAGCATGATGTGATCCAATGGGGTGGTAAGGTAATGGTGTCTGTACTTGAATACTCTACGGTCGTGGTAATGCGTGAACACCTGGGTTTCTCCTGGACCTTCTATGTCTAAGTTGATCATCCCTAGGGAGTGGAATATTGGGATATTGATCATGCACCTATAGAGCTGGATGAGGAGAAGGTGGCATTGGATGGCTACGTTGATCCTCATGCAAAGCTCGTTGGCTATTAGATGCAACCCGATGAGCTATATCAAGGGTTAGCGTAGTGCCAATAATTTCCACTGAGTCGGCTTGTTATAAAATATAAAACCAAAAGTTAAAATAAATTTTGATATTTGGCTAGAAGATAAATAATAAATGATGATGATTAATGAATAGTAAATAAGATACTAACAGCAGATCCAATTGAAGCTCCATGTACCCCAATCCATCTACGTGTGATCCTATGATACCACTCCATGTATGATGAGTGGTAATGCATGATAGGAGCAGCAAGTGTACCGCAATGGACATAATTAGCCCTCTAATCCCAGATATTAACCCAATTAGAATGGTAATCAGCCTAGTTAGTGACAAAATGTCGCAAATCAATATTATGCAAATGCTCGATCGATGGTGGCTGATGTGGAATAAGCTGATAGTAACCAAATTGCCAAAGTACTCTGTTAGCTAAATGCCACTCCACAATATAAATGGAGATCAAAGGAATAATAGCAGTCTAAACATCACGGTCAGTCAAGTAATAATTTGGAAGTGCTGCAATCATAGCATCATTATATGGCTCCCAAATAATCTACATAAAAATAAAACTTGTTAACGTAATATATGACAAATTGAATCAATTGAAAGAAATGAGTAAAAAAAATAAAAACATTGCTTTACCAAATATGTATACATCAAGTAGACATTAACAAAATGAATATAAAAGACTTAATATGTATATTAGTTATTTTTATCTTACTATATCCTGACTTAATATACATTATGCAATTTTAAATTTTAGACAAGAATTATTTAAATTTTAATAAAATTCACTTAATAAATAATTAATTAAGTATATATAACTCTTAGTCAAATTGAATATATTTTTTTAAATTTTATATAAGGTATGTTACATTTTTTATAGTATTAATTAATATATTCAATTTGAATAAGAGTTATATATACTTAATTATTTATTTATTAAGCCAATTATATCAAAATTTAAATAAGTCTTATCTAAATTTTAAAATTTTGTAATGTATATTTAAAATTTAATAAATCTTATATACAAAAAAATAATAATAATACACTTTTCGCCAAAACTAATGGCGGAAAGTGCATGGAAACTTTCAACTCCTTTCTATTATAAATTGGAACATGTATTTCTTCATGAGTTTATTTATCAAATTTCTTCTCCCTCTTACATATTTTTAGCAAAAAATTTTTCTCTACTACTTTGTTCTGAATTCATCATCTTTCTTATAATTTCATTCAAAAAAAGGGTTACTATGCGAATTGCTTCTAAATTCATAAAAATAAATCTTATGGATGATATTTATGGCCATATAGGAGGGAAAAGAAAATGGTTCTTACCACATTTTAATGATAATTATATGTGTTTTAAAATTTCATATCCAAAGGAGTATTATGATGGTTTATGTTGAGAATGGGCTTTTAGACTAGAAGAAGTAGAATTATTGGTAGCAGATCTTCATTCGCTCCAAGCTCTTATTGTCAAAAGTCATTCATTGACATTAGCTACGTAGAAGTTTTAGTAGTCAGCAACACCATCTTATACTTTCCATATAACAATGTGCCATCAACATACAAAACAAGTTTACAGTGTTTAAATCCTTCAAAACATAGCTTGTACGCCCAGAACATTCTTTAAAATTGACAAACATTGAGAACAAGTCTATTATTCACAACATATTCATCGTGCTCTAAATCACAAACTGACCCATCATTGAAGGAAGTCAAAGCATACATAGATGGGCAAAGGTAATTAAAAGATTGATCCCAATCACTAAATATATCTGCAATTGCTCTCTGCTTTGCTTTCCACACTTTCTTGTATGAAGGAGTACAATTAAATTTATCCTTTCTTTGGTTCAACAAAGTAAATACCTTAATATTTGCTTGCTTCTCCACCAATGGCTTAACAAAATTAGCCATCAACTCCGAGTCTAAATTTTTATTATCGTTACTTATTGATAGAGCATTGCAAGTGTGAGGGCCATTATATCTAACGATCTCCTAGAAACAACTACATTTTTTTAGTGTTACCCTCAGCCTCCATTTGTATCCATTACCATACTGGCAAATAACTGACATAGTATTTTGCTTAGTTTCCTCACTTTTAAATTCTTGCTTTCTTCTCATCGAATAAATCTTTAGTGCCCCTTTAACAGCTTCTCAAGATTCAAATATCATACCTTTATATAACTCCTGAGAATCATCAGTTAACACATCACCATAATTACTGAGATTCATATTCATTTCCATTTCGTCAACATTTGCTATGTAGTATTGGGATAAGTCTCCAATACTTTTCTAGCATGTAATTAATTCAAGCAACAAATTTGAATTCTCACCATCTTCTTCATCATCCTCATCATCATTGTAAAAGTGTTTCTCTGCCTATTGACTATCATCTTTCTCTTCCTCATCACATTCAATATCGTGCTTCTCTTCATCCGCACCATAATATGTCCAATCTATTATTGGATTAATGCTTTCTTCTCTATCATCCTCATCCATCGCACATTCATTCCTTGCACAATTGTCCTCATCCTCATCATGTCCTGATTCTTCCTCATTGTCAATACATTCAGCCTCATTCATAACCCACTGCTCATTTCATCTACAAGATTCTATATTACTATAACTTAATGATCCACCTTTGTATATTGATTGTTTTGTATGATCACCATAACAATATTCAACACATAACTCAATAAATTGCATTCCAATTTATTGTCTAATGACTCTATACATGTCAGAGACAGAATGATCATCATTGATTTCAACAAACCCATATATTAATCCCGTAGGTGTCGGCATTGGATTTCTAAAATATATTTTAGTAACTATTGCTTTTAATCTAATTACATCTTTGATGAATTGAACTAGTATACTATAGTGAGGTATTTCTCTATCCATATTAATAAATCTTGATTAACCATTTATGTAGGTCTATCCATAATTGGTTTGGACTATTTCGCCTTCCCAATAAATCATGAAAGTTGGTGCATTTGCCATAACTGATTGTTTAGCATCTAAAAATGAACAAAGTAAAATTAATGCAAAAAATTCTAGTTATATATTTAAATAAACCTTATTTAAATACAATAACTCACATATAATATCACTATAAATATATTCATTCCCAATTTATATAAATATTTTTATTTTTTATATAAAGCATAATAATATTTACATTCATTGCAAAATAAAAGCAATTGAATTCTCTATAAATAAATAATAATGTACTAATAATTTATTACTGATGATTGACAAAGATTTTTAATATGTATATATAATTATCTTTTCATATATAATTTTAATTAATAATAAATTATTAAAACATAATTATGCATTACCATAATTATAATGATAAAATAAATGTTATATTTTGTCCTTATAACACATTAAATAATAAAATTATTAAATTAATAAAATAAATATATTTACCATTTAATTACGTTATTAAATACATATTCTTATTTTATATATGTAATCATTATGACCAACTAACTACTACTATTTTTTGTTTGCTATTTTTAAAATTTTTTTCCTAATAACCAATTTTTTTAGAAACTTGTGTTTTACTAAAATATTTTTAATATATTTAATCTTTTTTCTAACCTTATAATTTTTTTATTATCTATATTTTAACAAATAACTTATATATTTATTTTTCATTAAATATAAATAGTTTTCCATCTAATCTTTTCAAATTTTTTCATTATTACCTACTTTTTTCTATAAAAAATATTATTAACATTAATATATATTTTTCATTCTATATTATTATTATCAGTTAATTTATAGCTTATATTTTAGTTATTTTTTGACATTTTATTTACTAGTTTACCGTCACTAATGCATATTTCTTACAAAAATTATACCAATATTATCTATACTGTTTACCTACACAAATTATTTTTATAAATCCATACATATTATTCTATTTTTTTTTTCATTCTAACTAAAAATTATTTACCACTCATTAGATCAATAACATTACTTTTAATATAACAGTAACCAATAAATTAACTAACTATAAAAATAAATCAACTAACTAAAAAAATATAACATATTTTTAATTAAATTACTTGATGTAATTAACAATTACTTTTTATAATATTTTGAATGCTAAAATAATCTGCAAGAAAAAAAATTTAGAAGAAAAAAAATTATATCAATATCATTAAAAGTTACGCCTATTATATTAACAAAATAAAAGATTTATATTGAAAGAAAAAACTGTTAATATTTTTGCAAGCAAAATACAAGAGGACAACAGAAATTTGCAGAATATATTTATAAATTTATGCCTAATAAATAGAATAAAAAATGAACAGAATATAGAGCAAATAATGATAAAATTTTCAATTAATTTTTTTTTTCTTTACCTTTCTGCAAGAAGAAGATAAAAGTATAACAACAAAAGAGAGTTGAGAGCATGATAGAGCAAGGAGAGTTTGTAGAGATTCAACAGAAATTTACAAGAGAGTTGAGGGTGGGTATATAAAGAACCATTTCCATTATTTTTTATTCCAAACCAGATATTTCTGCTATTTTTTTTTTTTTGGAGATTTAAATTTTTGAAATTAATTTCGTAACTTATTAATTTAAAACTGCAGTCTAAAATAGAAATGACTATACAGTTTCCACCATTATTTTTCATGAGTTAACATATTGAGGTGATGAGTGTAACGCATACAGCGAATACGTAGAAGTGGCTTTCCGCCATTTTTTTTTTTTTTTTTGAGGTTTGTGTTTTTTTATTTTTAATATTAACCATTCCACCATATTTTTTGTAACTTATATATATATATATATATATATATATATATATATATATATATATATATATATATATATATATATATATATATATATATATATAATTCAATTCCGCCATTTTTTGAGTTTTTTAAGCTTTTCCACCATTTTTTTTTTCAAATTATATCCATTCCGCCAATTTTTTTTTCAAATTATACCCACTTTTGACTTTTCAATAAAAACAACTCCAATATGAGAATTTTATGAAAAAATACCTAAATTTGGAATTACTTTTCTTAAAACCATTAAATGGGTCAAATGGCCTGAATAATCCCACTTTTCACATTATGTGATGTATCAGCCATCACTTTTTCTTGTTGAGTGATGCATTTTTACTTCAAGTCATCTAGTAAAAATATACAAGGCATCGAATTGACTCTCTTGTAGTTTATTGTGTTGTCTGATAGAATGTAAACCTATGAAACTTTGTTCAAAAGTCATACTCATAAAAACAATGGACGACCTTCTGTGAGTTAGATATGTGAAGCAACAAACAACTATACATCAGTAGTCAGTTAACATACAAATTTTGATTCAATTATATATATATATATATATATATATATATATATATATATATATATATATATATATATATATATATATATATATATATATATATATATGGGCTTTGTACCATAATACAGTGAATTTAAAAAATATTTACGTATATGTGATTTTGTAAAATTTATTTACATAGATATGCCGATTTGGGGACAGTCCAATTATAATTCGGTTATCAAACTTCCAGAATAGGTTAAATTAATATTCCAGAAGTATGACTTCCGGATTTGTGTTGGATTTTGTACAAATCTGGAAGTTATACTTCCAAATTTGTCAGCTACACCAGGCCAGGTGCAGCTTTACAAATCTGGACTTGTAAGGTCCAGATTTGCTTGTGTTTTATATCCCCTCCCTCCCTCCCTCCCTCCCTTGCTTGCTCTCTCTCTCTCTCTCTCTCTCTCTTGGTTGCACAACTTGTTATATAATTTTTTTTTTTTTGATTTGCAATTTTTTTAAGGTAATCTTTTAGATTGATAAGTTATATATTGTTGTAATTTTTTGTGATAAATAACTTAAATCTATTTTGTTATTTATATTTTCAGGTTCAAAATTGTGGTAAAAGGAATTTAAAAGAAATTGTTAAAAAAAGGTACGTGATTGAAGTTAAATTTTGTTTGAATAAATTAGTAAAATAAATTTGTTTGCTTTTTTTTATATAATTTTTTGACTTGGATACAAAATTTTTAAGATAATAATTAGGAAAAATAATTACGTTTGTTAGATATGGTTGTATATTTTTGCAATTAATTATTCTTGTGAATGTGTTAAATTTAAAAAAATTTATTTTTTTTGGACAAAATGGTTTAATAGAATTAATTAGTATTTGAAAAAATAAAATTAGAATAAAATAGAAAATTATTTATAAATATTATTTAATTAGTGAAAAAAAATGATGAAATTTTTATATCAGGCAAAAATTAAAAAATAAGATGTGAGGTTAATATAAAAATTTGAGTATATGTAAATAATAGGTAAATTATAATGTAATTAATATATATAATAAATTTATTAATAATGTGATTTAAGTTAAGGGTTGTTTGTTAAATTAGTAAATTATTTTTTTCTATGTTGATTTTTTTTTATTTTTAAAATTTTAAGAAAAATTAATGGAAAATAATTATGTTTATTATATATGCTAACATATTTTTTTTTTAATTATTTGTTGTTGCGAATGCGTTAAACTAAAACAATTTATTTTGTGAAGCTCTTTGCTATTATAAATTTTTTTGGGTATGTTAAATTTAAAATTTTTAGTTTTATTTGGTAATTTTTTTGCAAAATAATATATTATTGTGAAATAACAATTTTTGGTAAATGATAAAATCTGAATATTATAAATTTTTTGTGAAATAATTTTGTGTACATATATTCATTGAAATCATAATAATTGTTAACAAATAAAAATTTTTATTAATAAATTTTGATAAATGATATATAATTAATATTTTATTAAATTTAATTAACTTAAGATAATAAGTAGTGTTTAATTTTAATATATTAATAATAAACATTAATATTATGTAGAAAGCATAATGTTTTATATATTTAATATAAACTATTAATTACAATAAATTATATTTAATATAATTTCTTAAAAAAATATAAAATGCCTATTATTTTAATATTTATTGAGAAAATTGAAGTATTTGCATATTATGTATTGATTTACTACTAATTGCAAAGAATTTTAAATTGACAGTTGATAGCATTAATTGCCAAAGAAATTTTTCTCTATAAATGTCACGTTTTAATGATGATTATGTACGTAAAAAATTTACAGATCAGAAAAAATACTATGCTGGTTTGCGCCGCGAGTGGCATTTTAGAGTAGAAGAATCAACCAAGTCGGTAGAAGACTTATGTGCTCTTGGAGCTCCGATCATCCACCGTCGATCATTAGGTTTAATAAGAAAAAATATGTCCATGTACGAAATTTTTGTTATTCGAATATGAAAGGAAAATACACGGATGCTTCATCGTAGATCAAGATATTACATGTTCAAACTTACAAAAGAACAAACTAATGCTAATGATAGAACATTATCTAATACAGAGATTAACAATGTGCTTAAGTACCATAAGTATAATTCTGATGATGAAATGTCCAATGAAAAAACATAATATAATGTTATTTGGTAGGTTTTACGCTTTGTATTATATTAATTGTATTAAATTTTAAATTAATTATATGAAATTAATTATAGTAAAATTAACTAATTTCATATTAAGTGCAAATTGTCATAAATATATTATGTGGATTGAATATATCAATTCGTGTGTAATCATAATATGAAAAATGAAAATGTAACTATTAAAATAAATATGACAATATATGTACAGTTGTTAAAAAATAAATACATCTAATGGCCTCTGTGTCCTCTACGTCCCCCTTGAATATGACATCGATCTCCTCTAATTCCACAAGGTGGAGGTCGACAACAATGTGGTGGACCACATCGAGGCTAAACCATTGTAGGTTGCATTCCTATAGGCTCTTCTTCAACATCAGCAGCATCCTGCTCTTGAACATCCACGTGATATGGAATGGGAGAATGAGAAAAAATAGATTCTGATACACCAGATGGTTGTCCAAAAGCAAGTGCTAACATATCATTTGGAGTGAAGAACCCGCCAAAGAAATGCCCTTATTGGACAGGAGTTACACCCCATGGCTAATGTCTTATCTAAGGTGTGAATGCAGAAGATGGAGCTGTATATAGATTCGGTTGAAACATTACAGATGCAGAAGGATCATATAGAGGCTGCAAATGCGAACCGAACTTTGAAAATTGAGTGGAGAATTGGGACTATCCGTATGGATCCTGTGTAACATCAGGATGCACCACACCCGATGAACTGCCGAACTCGAATCTAGTTGATGTGCTAGGCTGAAACATATCATCATTAACTATTGCATCCTGCTGACCTGAGTAGTGGTATTCAACTGGACACAATGACTCTAGATCAGGAATTTGTGTGCGCCTAGTCTATTGTCTCTGACTAGCACTCCTATTAGAACGTTGTCGAGTTCATCGTTCATTAGGACCGACATCTGGCTGATGATGTGCCAGTATTTGCTCTGGCTTTAGAGGCTACCCAGTCACAATCCATTCTTCCTCAGCCAATGCATCAAATAGGTTCTGATTTATTTCATGAATTGTTTCGACATCCTGTGTTAAACGGATCCTCTCCACAGCATCTTTCTGCAATTAAACTGCTATTAATTATATATGATATAGAGAAATGAAAGAATATCTAATTTTTATGTGAAATAGAATGAGAAATTTAAGTTAATTATAATACTATGGTCCATATGATATTAACTAACCGTAACATTAAACAATCCACCATTATGAGATAGGTATCTCCTAGTCACCCTTCTATACCATTCCATATATTGCAAATGGTATTCTGGCTATGTATTGCATGCTACATTTGCATGGATCTATCAACATCAATCATTCCATATCAGAATCCATTACTGATGGTGCACATGCCAATCACCTATCCCATAATGCAAGTGACTGTTCTCCAACCCTCTAAGTTGACGAGGTTGTAATGGTATCCGTTGGTGCTGTCCAAATTGTCTCATAACTCTGTCGGGCTGGTGCTACTATACAATATGAAAGCATATAAGGGGAACAACTGCTTGCCATATATTTTGCCCATTATGGCAATAATTAGGAAGCGCTTCCATTATCTCTTGATCATATGGCAGCCAAATCATCTGCATGAAACATATTTCAGTATTAATTAGTGTGTCACCTCAAACAATGTTCTGACAATAATTATGTTATTTATCTTATATATGATATATTAATATCTGCTGATCATGCATGATATCAAATTTGTACCGAATAATAGATAAGACGTGTGTAAGGACATCTGCAACACGTCTGGAGTTGCTCCATCTACATGCAAAATAAATTTAATTATTTATAAATAATATTAAAATAAATTTATTATATTTTGTTTCATTTAAATTATATGTCGTGCTTACCATTGCCCGAGTGGGGCATCAGCAATTGGCATTCTCTCATGTATATTGGGCGAAATGATAGAAAGTTTATCCCATGCCCATAACTGCAAAATAAAAATTGGGCCTGCAATTTCTATAGTGTCCCGATGTGCTGCCATACATAACTCACTATATAGACATGCAAGACAGGCAGCTACCCAACTGAATTGACCTGTATAGTCAAAGTCCTCTAGGAGTAGTAGCCACATCAAATGAACCCAGCTATCATTATCTAAAGTGAACAAAACTCCCCCAATAAGGCATAATATATATGCACATATGTATGCATCCATCTGGAAGTCCGTCAGGTCATCGGGAAGAGTGCCAAACCATGTATTTAGCCAAGATATCAACACTCTGTTGCCTCTAATATGTGCTGCAGCTAGGACCTGACCAAGAAGTCTCATACATAAAGCCCTGCCATCTATATGCATGGATCCGGTGACTGTATGACCATCAATAGGTAGTCCAGTCTGGATGCAGATATCTTGTAAGGTGATGGTCATCTCTCCATATGGAAAATGAAATGTGTGCATCTCTGGTCTCCATCTCTCTACCAATGTAGTAATAAGGTGGTGATCCAACTGAAAAAAAAAACTAATTTGCGACATGCCATAAAATCCCGTATAGCATAATTGCTCAAGTACACGGTCGTCTATCTCAAAATCACGTATGACTGAAGCGTTATGCCTACATCTAAGTGGCTGGACATTCCCCTCATCAGTCTATACAACACTTGATCGGTGAGTGTCCTACATGTACAATAAAGAAGGGTCAAGTAGGTTAGGATATATGTGATCGGCAGCATGTCCACCCTCCATACCTAAAAATATAGTAAATAAAATTAATATTAAATTTCATTTTAATTTGGGAATAAGATAGTGCAAAATTATATAAATTTAAATTAAAAAGTTTACAATTATATTGAACATGGAATGCATGGAATGTTAATTCACATATTATTACAAACAATCATACTTCAATTACATGGTTTTTTTTACAATAATTATCATACATCTATTTCTTCAAATGATAGTTCAATATCATATAAACAATCACTGGACGCTACTAATGTCATAAAAATTCTTACTTGATTAAAGTTGCCCTCATCAAAAAATTATCTAGAATGGTGATTATAATAATGCCTATTTATTCTTATTTTAATACGATTATTCTCTTCTCATATACGGAATAATGCTTGACAAAACCCATCAATATTTGATCTTGGCATATTAACTGCCTTAGCACGAGGAACTCGGATATGGTATTCTCTTGCTTCTTCTCGAAGTATGAATGATTGACGTGTGCAAAAAGACCACTCATTTTGCAATATTGTAATTTATTTTGTTGATTCGGATCAATAGGATAGTGGAAATCATCATCAAGTGCCAAGTGTCGGCCACATGCTCTAAATATGTCACCGGGAGTCTAAGACAATATTGTCACCTGCCACTATTTTGTATGAATAAATATAATATATTTCGTGTAATAAGTAACAATGTTCATGCATAATACAATACCATTTACCAATTAATGAATTGAAATAAATATTTGATCATAAAATAGATATAATAGCAAAATATTCGGGTCAATATTATATTCTCCTATTTCTACTATTTGATGTTGGACATGTCTTAATGTTATGGCCCTTTTGACCACATAATCTACATGAATAACTAGCTTTTTCCTTAACCTTCCAATCCATCTCATTTTTCATACGTGTTGATTTTGGTCTACCACTACTACGCAATCATTCTTGATTAGGCATAACACGTATTCCATTGCTTGCAGGCCAACATGTTGGATGGCCTAAGGGATAGAAATTAGATTCCCAACATTTCAATGATATTTCCAATTTATAAAATGGAGAAATGTATTGCTCAAAGTCATTGCCTAACTTCAAATAACATGCAATGGCATGTGACCAAGGAATCTTGTACTGCTGGAACTTCCCACATGTGCATTCCATTTTTGCTAAATCCACTACTTGTGCATTGCCTCCTTTAATTTTTCCTCTATGGTTCAATCGACCTGCGATTACTTGACATAAGCTTGTTCTCCTAATAAACTACTGCACTTCATGACCACTTACCCGTCGGATCCATATACTTAGTTTGTCCCGATAAAAATGGGTGTATATATGTCCCTCTTGTTTTTCCTTCGCATATTCCTCTCTTCAATGATCAAATGCATGAACAAGCTTATTAAAAATCTTGTTGACCATTGCAGTCATGGGCAATCCTCTGACATCTTTTAAGAAACTATTTAAGGATTCAACAATATTCAATGTCATATTGCCATATCTATAACTGCCATCATGGGAAAGCGTCCATTGTTCCTTTGGTATTTTAAGCAGCCATTTTGAAGATTCCATATCCAGCTTTGTTATCTCTTTGTGCATGATGGAAAACGTTCTTTTTTGTACCTCATGCGCTAAAATAATAAAATAAATTAGCAATGTGATAAAAGTATAATTTCAAGTAACAATACGCCAAATGTGATGTAATATAATTTGTACCTATAGCTTGTATCATTTTTTTCAATTGTGGATTTTTGAAAGTTGTGTTATAATTACTGACCACGTGGCAGATACAATAGCGATGTAGACACATTCTCCATAAATCACTTTTCATTGCATTGATTATTCCCTTGTGCCGACTAGATATAACACACAAATCTTGACTGTCGGTAACAAATCGATGAATACAAGCCATGAACCAATTCCAGTTGTCATTATTCTCATATTGGACAACTGCAAATGCCACATGAAGAATGTGATTGTTACCATCCAACAACAATGCACACAATAACACAGCTTTACACTTTCCATATAGAAAAGTACCATCCACTGTAAGAGCAGGCCTATAATATTTCATCCCATCTACACATGGCTTGAAGCACTAGAATATTCATTTAAACACGCCACTAGATGGAACAACTTGGTTATTAACAATGTTCTCTCCAACATGCATTATGTATTATATACCAGGATTGGATGCTTGTACTGCCAGCATCCACTGCTGAAAGGAGGCAAATGACTCATCCCAATCGCCAAGTAATTTTTCAATAACTTTTTGCTTAGCCAACCATGTCTTCCTGTAGCTTGGTTCATGATCAAATCAATCCTTTATTATGGCTTGCAAAGTTTTGATCATAATTGAGGGTTATTCTTGAACAACGGCTTCCATAAGATTAGCAATAACATCTACATTCAAGTGTTTATGATCTTGTGTAGTACTTTGGTTGAGGCAAGTATGTGATCCATTGTACTTTGATATCTTCCAACAAGTACCATCATTCACCTTCCTAGCACGTACTTGCCATTTACAATATTGGTTCTTACAACACCAAACAAATGTATCATGCCGAGATTCCTTTACAGAAAACTCATAATTGTTTTCGATTGCATGATATTGGATTGCAAGTTTACATTCTTGTCAGTTTGTAAATAACATTCCTTTGTATAATCCATCTGCAGATTATAGCAGGTTTTCATTCGGATCTACTTGTACCCTCATTGCTTCAAAATCAATGGGCTCATTAGGATTGTATAGCCAACATTGTGAAGGTACACTGATTAATGCATTATGACTTACAATAGATGATTGTCCCTCATACAAAGGAAAAGTAGGGTCATCAGAGTCAGAATCATCTGACTCATATAGCATATTTTCGTCGCTTTCATCAGACCCTGATGGTACATCATCACTAGCATCTTCATTAGCATCATCACCTTCCTCAAAATGATATTGAACAGAGTCACAGGCACCTTCAGTTACGTCATCCCCTTCCCCATCCTCATCACCATCTATATCACCCTCATTTACATCATCAGTCGTTGCCTTTTTAGCAATCAAAATAGATACCTCAAAAAAAAATTAAAATAATCTTTCAAAGATCGAATTGTTTCAAACATTTGCCCTACATCCTCATCACGGCGTATGTCAATCGCTTGAAACACAAATCCATATGCTCCTCTCATAGGATTTCTAAATTGTATAGATTCCACAAAATAACTTTTCGAATCAATTTGTTTGGCTATGTAGACCAACTGAAGCAACTCTCTAATTTTTGAAACAGGATGAATTGGCATCACATTGAATTGCCCATTTATATAATCATCCCATAATTAATTTTGTGTATCACTTTGCCTCCCTAGTAAAAGCAAATTTGTGTCGATACAGCCATATCTATAGATGTTTGAAATTAATTTATTGCACATGAAAGAAAAAAATTACAATACAATAATTTGCAATTTGAAAAATTTTTATTGTGCTATAACAGAGTTGGATATCTAAATAATAATTAAATTTTATTTTAATTTTTCTATCGGTTACATGTCCAATTTGCTCACATTATTATACACTTTATTATATTGAATTTAATTCAAATATAATGAATTTAAATAAATTTAATTCACATATTTGAAATTACGAAAAAAAAACTAAATGACAATTAATCATAATAAATTAACTTAACTACTATATTAATTATGTAATATTAACTACAAATAAATTTATTGTAAATTTTTAATTATGTTCTATATGAGTTATTTAACTTAATGTTTTATTTTCTTTTTAGCCAAGATAGACCTCTAAATAAAAATCCAAATTTTGATGTAGCTTAACTTAATTAATTAAGTTGGAATAAAATTAATGAAATTTATTTAAAAAATTATTAATTCACAAGCTAATAATTAAAAATATCTCAATAATAATATTTTTAATATATTAATTTAAATAATATATTAATTACATAATATTGCATAATAATAAATTCATCGCATTTTAAACTAATAATTTTTAAAATTTAATTATCCCAATTAATTAAATTCAATATACTTTAATTAGATCAAATAATTTTATTATATATTAAATACATTATAATTTATCTATTATTTACATTTTCTCAATTTTCTATATTAACAAAAAAATTGTGAAAAATATTACTTATAATGATATAAAATTTTTAATTAACATACTAACTATTTTAATTAATTTACTTGACTAAAATTTTATTTTTTAATGTTGCCGATCTGGAAATTTTATCTTTTTTTTTGGATAATAATATTTAAATATTATTTTCAGATAAATTCATATTTTATTCTAATTTATTTTTCAATATTAACTAATTTTATCAAACAACTTTTTTCAAATAATTACAAAACATATACAAACATATTTAACAAACATAATTATTTTTTCATTATTTTTTCTTAAAAATTTTAAAAATAAGTAAAATCAAACTAAACAATTTTAATTTACTAATTTAACAAACAACTTAATTATTAATTTTTGCCTATTTAAAAATTTTATATAATGAAATTATTGTATATTAAATACATTATAATTTACCTATTATTTACATATGCTCAAAATTTTATATTAAGTTAAAATCTTAATTATTAATTTTGGCCGATTTAAAAAATCATCATTTTTTATTTCTATAAAAAATTGATCATTTTCTTATTTGTAACAAACATAATTATTTTTCCATTATTTTTCTTAAAAATTTTAAAAATAAAAAAAATCAACATAGACAATTTTATTTTACTAATTTAACAAACAATTTAATTGTTAATTTTTGCCAATTTAAAAATTTTATATAATGAAATTATTATATATTAAATACATTATAATTTACCTATTATTTACATATGCTCAAAATTTTATATTAAGCTAACATCTTAATTGTTAATTTTGGCCAATTTTAAATTTTCATAATTTATCTATTATTTACATATGCTCAAAATTTTATATTAAGTTAAAATCTTAATTATTAATTTTGGCCAATTTAAAAAAGTATCATTTTTTATTTCTATAAAAAATTCATCATTTTCTTATTTCTAACAAACATAATTATTTTTCCATTATTTTTTCTTAAAATTTTTAAAATAAAAAAATCAACCTAGAAAATTTTTTATTTACTAATTTAATAAATAACCATTAACTTAAATCACATATATAATGAATTTATTATATATTAAATATATTATAATTTTCCTATTATTTATATATACTCAAATTTTATATTAAATTAACATCTTATTTTTTAATATTTCCGATATATAAATTTCATATTTTTTTTATTTTTAACAAATATAATTATTTTTCCATTATTTTTTCCTATGAATTTTAAAAATAAGAAAATCAATTTAGACAAATTTAATTTACTAATTTAACAAACAACCCTTAACTTAAATCATATATATAATTAATTAATTTAACAAACAACCCTTAACAAATATAATTATTTTTCCATCATAATTTACCTATTATCTGCATATACTCAAATTTTTATATTAAGCTAATATTTTATTTTTTTAATTTTGCCTGATTTAAAAATTTCATCATTTTTTTATTTCACTAACTAAATAATATTTGTAAATAATTTTTTATTTTATTCTAATTTATTTTTCAAATAGCTAGTAATTAATTTTATTAAACCATTTTTCAAATAAAAATTAAAATTTCCAAATTTAACATATTGGCAACAACAAATAATTGAAAAAATTACAACTATATCTAATAAACTTAATTATTTTTCCCTAATAACCTTAAAATTTTACAAAATAAAACAAAATAACTTAAACAAATTTATTTTACTAATTTAATATAAATAAAATTAAACTTAAATCACATACTTTATTTTATGATTTCTGTTAAATTTAAAAATCTTAACTTGCAAATATAAATAACAAAATTAATTTTAATTATTCATCAAAAAAAATATAAAAATATAACTAATAAATTTATAAAAAAAATTACCTTCAAATTTTTAATTCTTCACTTCACCGAAAAAAAAAAGGTTTAAAAGTGAAAAAAAAAATTATTAGCCGAGAGAGAGAGAGAGAGCCAAGAGTGTGAGAGAGAGACAAACAGAGAGAGAGAGGGAGAGAGTGTCTGATAGTGGGTGGTGGGAGGGAGTGGTGGGGGATGGCATTTAAAGAAGCAACGATTCTTCCTTATCGTTGGATCGGCCTGATCCAACGGTGAGGGAGAAGGGAAATTAAAGCTGGAGTTTGAGCAGCAATCTAGAACTTTAAGTTCTGGATTAGTTGCTGCCAAGCTAGCTTTTCGAACGTGTAAGATCTGGAAATTTGCAAGGCTGAGTAATCCGGAAGTTACACTTCCGGATTAGCATATGCCTTGTACGTTATTCCGAAAGTTTGACTTCTGAAATATTAATTTTTTAAAATTTCAGATGTTTGACAACCGGATTTGATTTTGACAAGTCCAAAATCAGCATATATAGGTAAATATTTTTCTATAATACATATAAATGTAATTATTTTTAAAATTTAGCATATTATTGTACAAAGCCCATATATATATATATATATAAAGCGTAATAACAAAGTTAAATTTACCTTTTCAACAAAATATTTAATCGTATAGTTTGATTTTATTTTAATGGAGTGTATAACCAAAAGTCCAAATCATTTATTACTAATTCATGAACAAGTCTCCTATTAAACATTATAATCTTAAAATTATTAATATTAATGACATTAGTATTTTTCACCTATAAATAGGGCCTTCTGCTTGCATCCCTCAGGTTCCCTAGAAGGTTTGTAAATATATCTATAGCAGACACTTCCCGTTCCTTTGAATCACCACTGAAATGGCCACCAAAAATTTTTTTTGTCTATAATCATATTACTTTTTATATATCGCATTTGTTTTTATTTCAAACCCCCCCTTTTTGCTAGGCGTATAATTCCCATTTATCACAACATACACCATATAAACATTATATATAAATGCAGTAAGTGGCTAACTGTCTCACAATGCACATTCTTGTAAACATCCACGTTAATTTTTTATCCGAAGATACACAGCAAAAACCCTGGCGCTTGCCGGTTTCCATAGCACACCAATTCTTTTTCTAACCAAATGACTCTCACTATAAATATTTTTTTAATCCAGAATACCAAATACTTTTCTAAATATTAGCATTCCTTTAACATCGGAATCCGCAAATGAACTTGTCACAACATCATAAAGGTGATAATGTAAACTCGAGTCATTTCTGCAATAAATTCTTTTCAATCTTAAACCCTAAAACCATTCCTTTCATCGTAATCATTAAATTGTGGATTTTTTTTTTTTTATGCTGAAGCGGAACATACAAACAAGAAAATATCAAGATTCTAAAAGGAAATTTAGTGGTGCAACCTAGCCTGGATTACACTAGTTTTTTTTTTTTTTTTTGGCTTGCAGCTAACAATCTTTTTGTAGGATTTAATGATTGAAAATTGACTGTGAAGTAATGGCCCATGTTTACATTATCTCCTTTTATGAGGTTGTGATAAATTTACTTGCGGATTTTGCCTTTAAAGGAATGCTAATATTTAGAGAAGTATTTGGCATTCTGAATTAGAGAAATATATACAGCGAGGGTCACTTGGTTAAAGAATTGGTGGGCTATGGAAACCAGAGTCCCAAGTTTTCTGCTGTGTATCTTTGGATAAAAAATTTACATAGAGGTTTAATAAGAAAGTGAACTGTGAGTCAGTTGGCCTCCTTCTGCATTTATAAATAATATTTACTTGTACGAGAAAATGAATAGAATTAGAAAAAATGTTGAGGTTGACAGTGTATAACAAATATTGAATGTAACAAACAGTTATATTATGAATGATAATTGACTCAGCGTGGTACAATGATCCAATGCGATTAATATAATTTTAAATTTATTATTATTTTGTTTTATTATCATCTTAATTCGATCAATCCACAATGTATTAAAAAATTAGAAGTATATAACTATATTTTTTATGTAAGTATTATTAATTATTATGTAATAAAATAATATAATTTCTATACATGTCTGATGGGGACTAAATATGCCAAGAATGGGCTCAAGCCTAACAAACAATACATAATTAGTAAGGTCCAGTTCAAGGAGAAAGTAATTCATTCCTCACTTGCATAATAAGTCAAAGGCAATACAACTCAACATGTAACTCAAATTAGAATCACACTTCTTGTCCGAATAAGGTAAAGACATGTAATCTATAAATACTCAATTGTAAAGCTTAAAAGGCAGATTCAATGATATTATAGTTTGATTATATTCAATAAAACTTTTAGGGAAATTATCTCATTCAAGTTTACTTTTCTTTATATTATTCAATCCAATTCAATTCAATTCAATTCAATACGTGTTAATATTCTTTATTTGGTCAAAATCAGGTCGATTAAATTTGCGCCATCTGTGGGACACGATTAAATGAATTGTATCCCCTTGAAATTATCCATAATTTTCTTAGAAACCATCATCATGACAGGCAACAGTCATGACCATCAAGATAACTTTCCCAGAGACCCCAGGAGTAGTCGAACTCATCCAGAGGCTCATAACCAGGATGAGACTCACACCCCCCACAAGTCGCATAGGACCAACTGACATCAGTACAGCATTGCAAGAACTCAACTCTTCCATTCTTGGAACAAGTAGCAGTCAACCTATGATACTAACACCAAAAGCTGCGTTTGCACTATACTTATTACTAACAGTCCTACAGACCCCATAAAATACCCCCTTACCAAAAACTCGAGCTGACACTGAATTAGTGCAAAAAAGAGACTTGAATCAGAGATTGGACTTCAAGGCAACTCCTTAGGGAGATTCAGAAAGGCATCATCGAATTGAGCGGAGCAAAGAAGGAAGGTCTAATACAAACAGATCCCAGTTTAGAGGACTATCTCATAACACCCAAGATACCCTTCCGACTAGAAAGACATATCCTACTTATCAAGAGAGAAGTACTCGCACTGACGAGAGTCAAGATGCCTTGCAAAAAGATCTCCGGTGTGTGCATGATAAAGATTTTAAAATGGTTCTTCAAGGCTATCCTTTTCATCAAGCTAGCATGGAAAGAGAATCAATGGAGCTTTAATTCATGTTCAATGGCTCTTTCAAGAGGAATCCAAAGAAATGCAAAGCTTTCTACAATATTATCAAGAAGACTTGCATAATGAGCATCACTTTTGGAAAGCATTGCATTCAAGGAAGTTTCAACATTGATGAATTGCATAAAGTGAAAAAAGGCAAAATACAGAAGTTCAAGCTGCATACAATGTAAAATGGGAGAGAAATCAAAATGGAGCAAAAGCCAACACGCCTAAGTACATAAGCATGTCCTTAGGCGTGTAGCATTATGTGTGTTCATTTTTATTTTTGAAATTTTATTATTTACAGTAGTTTTTAATGTTTTTGGGCCCCTATCAATATAATATAAGTTCACGTTCAATTAAATTAAGTTTGGAAATGTAATTAGTAAGTTTTGAGCCTGTTTATATTAGGTTTAATCCCAAAAATGGGATTAGCTTATTTTCTTGCTTAGGAATCAATTTTCTTATATAATTAAGAGTTATTTCTAATTAGGAATCTTCAATCCTTATATAGGAAGATTTCCTAGTCCTTAACTAATTCTTATTTAGGATTTTTGTAACACTATAAATACTTTGCTATTCATTCAATAAAAAGAGATAAGCTGATTTTTCCCCAAATTTTAAGCTTTAAGCTTGTGAGAGTTTTTCTCAAATCTAGTTCTTGGATTAGAATCAAAAACCCAAACTTTAAAAGCTAATTACTTTGCTTGTTCATGACATACCAAGATTCTTTGACACAGGTTTGTCATTGAGTTGAGATTTTTCCTTGAAAACTTAATTTGGCTTTTCAAGGGAGTCACTTCCAAGTGTAAAGGTATTAGGACCAAAGCAAGTCATTTAGAGTTCGTATCAGTTTAGTATCAGAGCTTAGGCTCTAAATCAGGTTATATATTTCCGTTTCGTTTATATTTTTTCTATTTCATTTGTTTTCTTATTTCCATTTGTTTTCGTTTGTTGTTAAATTCCTTCATTTTCATTTTTGTTAATTCTATTTGCTTGTGTTTTCAAGTCTGAAATTCGAAAATAAAAAAATAAAAAAAAACCTAAATCATCTATCTTTGTTAGCGTCATGCTATCATCTTCTTTCATTCGGTGTCTCTTTGTTCATTCTATCTTTTCGTATTTTTGTTCTTTGTGTTTGGTTGGGAGGTCAAATTCATCTTGGAAACTAGTTCAAAATTTGAGTGAAGGATTCATCCATCACAAGCTTGAAGATTTCAAATTCGGTTTGGCTTCTTGTAATTGATCTTCAATTTGTTTTTTTTTTTTTCCTTTCAATTTGTTACTATAACTAATTAAAGGAAAAAAAAAAAAAAAAAAGGAAAGAATCTTGAAATCGGCCAAGGAAAGGACAAGGAAAGAAAAAAGGAAAGAATCTTGGCAAAATAAGAATGTATAGGAATATTTAGTGTTTGTGTCCAATTCTAGAGTGGAAGAAAAAAAAAAGATTGTTAGAATCCAATCAAATCAAGAAAAATCAAAAGGATTTTCAGTTTTCAACAAGGAGTTGACCAAGTCAAACATCCCTCCACAACAAGCTAAAAGTTGGTTTCCTAATCCTTATCAATTTCTAGTTTGACTTTCCTACTTCCATTCTAAGTTTATCTTCTTTTATTTATGTCAAATTAGGTTTCCTAACACGATTAGGATTCCTATATTCTTTTCCTAGTTCAATTAGGATTTCAACTTTTGTTTTCCAAATTCAAATAGGATTTCTAATTTTACTTTTCTGAGTTAAATTCTAATTCTCATTTCCTAGTCCAATTAGGATTTTGTTTTCCTAGTGTCATTAGGATTTCTTATTTCTTGTTTTCTTTATTTTGTGTCTTCATTTCATTTTAATTTTAAATTATTTTTGTTTTTCTTTCAAATTTGTGTCAATTTCTTCATTACTCTTGATTGTTGTGAACCATTCAGACATTAAATTTTGTTTGGGTTGGAATTGAGAATTGAATGGTAAAAAGCAAGAGTGATTAAACACGAGTGAAGTTGAGTGATTTTGATTGAAATATGTGAGGGAGTGAATTGAGGTTATTTTTGCTTTACTTACCTTATTTTTCCAGTTCAAAAAAAAAAGGCTAATACTCAACATAATGATCAAGCCTTCAATATGCAAGCTATTCAACAATGCTTCCAACAGTTGAATGTTCGATTGGATGGCACAAGGGATGCCATGCAAAGATACAGTTCTAGTCTTGATGAGTTAAAAAGAGCAAGATCACAACAAACTCCACTTAAGAGAATAGTCCAAAGTAGGCAAGAAGATGAAGATTCAGAATCTAATACCATTAAGAGAAGAGGAAATAGAAGATGCAATGCTCCTAAATGGCTATCATATGAGGAGACTTTAATGAAAGTTAAGGTAGAACATAGAAAAAGAGAGAAATCATCTAAGCCACTATTGGAGGAGACAAAGAATCAAGGTAATAAAGTTGAGGAAATAATTTGTTATCTTGTTTGAGCTACATGCAAAGCTGATTGGAATTATGCTAGCAACTTATAGCCTACAAAGCATGATTCTTTGATTGGTGATGAAAAAGAAGATGTTGTTTCTGTTCATAAAGAGGCTTCAATGATTGATATTCATCTAGAGCTCTTGAAGGAAGCATAAGATGTGGTTAAGTTAGATGGACAAGAAGATGAACGAAAACAAGAAGATGGTATAAGCAACGCATTCCCTGGTTCTAGTTGTTTAAGTCAAGATTCAAGGATGAATCATTTTGAGAAGGGAGGGAATGAGGAGAGTCAAGATGCCTTGCAAGAAGATCTCTGATGTGTGCATGATAAAGATTTCAAAATGATTCTTCAAGACTATCCTTTTCATCAAGCTAGTATGGAAAGAGAATCAATGGAGCTTCAATTCATGTTCAATGGCTCTTTCAAGAGGAATCCAAAGAAATGTAAAGCTTTCTACAATGTTATCAAGAAGACTTGCATAATGAGCATCACTTTGGGAAAGCATTGCATTCAAGGAAGATTGAACATTGATGAATTGTATAAAAGGGTTGAAAAAAGGCAAATTAGGGAAGTTCAAGCTACATATAATGTAAAATGGGAGAGAAATCAAAATATGGTAGAAGCCAACACGCCCAAGTACATAGGCATTTCCTTGGGCATATAGCATTCTATGTGTTCATTTTTATTTTTGTTATTTACCTTAGTTTTTAATGTTTTTGGGCCCCTTATCAATATGATATAAGACCATATTCAATTAAATTAAGTTTGGAAATGTAATTAGTAAATTTTGGGCCTATTTATATTAGGTTTAACCCCAAAAATGAGATTAGCTTGTTTTCTTCCTTAAGAATCAGTTTTCTTATATAATTAGGAGTTATTTCTAATTAGGAATCATCAATCCTTGTTTAGGAAGATTTCCTAGTCCCTAGCTAATTCTTATTTAGGATTTTTGTAACACTATAAATACTTTGCTATTCATTCAATAAAAAGAGATAAGTTGATTTTCCCTAAATTTAAGCTTTAAGCTTGTGAGAGTTTTCTCAAATGTGGTTCTTAGATTAGAATCAAAAACACAAATTTTCAAAGCTAATTACTTTGCTTGTTCATAACATACCAAGATTCCTTGACGCAGGTTTGTCATTGAGTTGAGATTTTTCCTTGTAAACTTAATTTGGCTTTCCAAGGGAGTCACTTCTAAACATAAAGGTATTGGGTCTCAAAGCATGTCGTTTAGAGTTTGTATCACGCATTAAGAGTCGAAGTCAGAGCTATAAAGGATAAGGTACTTAAGATCAAAATCAAGCTAACAAAAGATACAAAAAAAAAAAGATACGAAGACTACGAATAGAGTTCCTCTAAATCCTCATCGCACAGTAAGAGACAAGAAAAACAAGAAGTGGCCAGTCAAAGAGACACAAAAGATATAAGGGACATAGTTAAGAAATTCCTAGATGAGCTCACAGGGAAGATGAGGAGAAAGTCTATAGACAAAAGATTCAAATTGGCACTAAAATGTCCTTTCACTAAGTCAATCCAGGAATATGGAATGCTTAATAAATTCAAGCCTCCAGTACTAAAGAAATATGGAGAAGAGAGACCCAAGAGCCCATATAATGGACTACAAGCATGTAATAGAACTCTAAACGGGGAGTGATAAGGTGTTATATAGAGCTTTTAGAGGGTCGCTATAAGGAGCAGCCACTAGGTGGTTCAATAGTCTAAAAGAAGAAAGCATTTCTAATTTTAGCCAGCTCACCATAGTTTTTATACAAAGGTTTGCAGCTATTATCCTTATAGAGAAGTGAACTCAAAGCTTAAAAGCTGTTACTCAAAAATAAGGGGAGTCCCTTAGGGACTACATGGTTCCGTTTAACAGAAAAACCCTCAAAGTCACCCACCTAGATCATGCCCGAGCAGTGAATCATTGCAACTATACTGATTCAATGGGCTATGTAGGTATATGCCCACTACCTTGGAAGAAGCTATAGTGATTAGCCAAAAGTACATAAGGCAGGATGACACCTTCGCCTTTAAGAAAAGGAAAGGAGGTGAAGTTCCAAAAAGAGAACCTAAAATGAAGAAACAAGATGAAAAATCTAGAAAGAACCTGATGGCAGGAGAAAATAACAGCAGCAAGAGTCGAACATATTATGCTCCAGATCTACCAAGAAGGACCCTACTAAATGCAAGCCTAACTAAGGTGTTCATGGCATTCAAAGATAAAGACATTTGGATTCGCCCCCAACCCCCTGCTAAAGGTAGCTGATCAAAGAAGTAGAAATAAATTTTGTTTATTCCACAACACCCATGGGCACAACACTAACGAGTATTGGTAATTAGTGGCAAAGATAGAGAGACTGATCTAATATGGATACCTAGGGAATTTTATAAAACTAATAACAATAATCAAGGAAGAACCAATAAGGATAAGAGGAAACAACCAATCAATGATTGGTCTACCAGAGTAATTAACTATCTTACAAAGGGCCTGACGAATTAACAAGTTGCAATCAGAACAAGGCCTCCTAAAGGAAAAAAGCCCTAAAATTTATTTTTTGCAATGGAGCTAGAGAAACAGCTAACAGAAAAGATGGCAGCAACCTACATTACCCCTATTCCAACCCTTTGGTCATACAGGTTGTAGTCATAATTTTCTAGTAAAAAGGATCTTAGTTGATGATAGTAGGTTAGTCAATCTCCTCACCGCAGATGCATATGCCAAAATAGGGTTGAAAGAAAGCAAACTGCAAGATGTGGGGACACCAGTTTGCACATTGGATAGGATGAAAGTGCCATCAGCAAGAATAGTTAGATTGCCCATCTCCTTGGGTACAACCCCAAAAAGTGTCACCACCATGGCTAACTTTGTAGTAGTCAGGCTACCTTTAATGTATAACCTTCTTATTGGGAGGCCCCTCCTCTACGATCTAGATGCAACAATCAACATCATTTACTTAAGAATGACAGTTCCAAAGCATGAAGAAGGAGAGGTCAATATCTATGGGGTACAAGAACAAGGGGAACCAAAGAAGGAAAAAGCAAAGAAAATATCCCTCCAAATAGAAAAGGATTGGTAGATGCAGCAAAGGAATTCCAGAACAGTGAGCTACACCTATAGAAGAGTTAGAAAAATTACCCATTAAAGGAGAATTAGGAAAATATTTGTTAGTAAACACCTCACTCAATAAGGAACAAAAGGCCCAAGCCCATTAATTCTTGATACCCAACTCGTCCAGTTTAGCATGGTCCTCAATAGATATGAAAGGTATTAACCCGAACATCCTAACCCATGAATTGAATGTAGATCCTACATTTAAGCCAGTCAGACAAAAGAAGAGATGCTTTGGGCTTGAAAAACAAGCAGTAATAGATAGCGAGGTGGACAAGTTAATGGAGGCAGGATTTATAAGAGAGGTACAATACCCAGATTGGCTCGCTAATGTAATATTGGTAAAAAAAAAGCAAATGGGTCATACATAATGTCCATAGACTTCACCGACCTAAGTAAAGCTTATCTAAAGGATTCTTTCCCCCTACCCATGATTGACAAGTTGGTGGACTCAACTACAGGCTACAAGTTTCTATCCTTGCTAAATGCAAGACAAGGATATCATCATATTCGCATGCACCTTAATGATGAGGAAAAGACCTCGTTCATAATAGAAAGAGGACTCTACTGCTACATCTCTATGCCGTTCGGATTGAAAAATGCCAAAGCAACTTACCAAAGATTAGTTAACAAGATGTGCAAAGAACAGCTCAACCAAAACCTAGAGGCATATGTGGATGATGTGATTGTTAAAAGTAAAAGCTTCGAAGACCACTTAAAGGATTTAGCTGAAGTAATAGGAGTCATGAACAAGTATGGAATGAAGCTAAATCCAGAGAAATGTGCCTTCTTCATTCAAGAAGGCAAACTTTTAGGGTTCATGATGAGTGAAAGGGGAATTGAACCGAACCTAGATAAAGTCTAAGCAATCTTAGACATGCCTGCACCTCGCAATGTTAAAGAAATACAAAAACTTACAGGCAGAATTGTTGCCTTGAGCAGGTTCTTATCGAGATTTGCTGAAAAATACCTTCCCTTTTTTAAAAATAAAGGAAGTCTGCCAGCTTCAATGGACCGAGGACTGTTAGCAAACTTTTGACAAATTGAAAACATATCTCAATTCAAAATAGGTACTAAAATGACCACTGTCTGAAGGATAAATATTCATCTACTTATCTGCCTAGCAACAAGCAATGAGCTCGGTTCTAATCAAAGAAAACAAATATTCATCTACCTATTCGCCTCGAACAAGTAGTAAGGTTGATTCTAATCAGAAAGGAAGGGAACACACAAAGATCAATCTATTATGTTAGCAAGGTATTACATGGTGCCAAGCTGAGTTACCTCCCTATTGAAAAAGTAGCCTACACATTGGTGTTATCCGTAAGAAAATTCAAAGTTTACTTAAAAGCTCACTAAGGTATAGTGGTAATATACCAGCCCTTACAAAAAAACATTATACAAGCCAGAGACATCAGGTCAAATGTTATGTTGGTCAGTAGAATTAGGACAATATGGCCTCCAATACAAGCCCAATCAGTAATCAAAGCCCAATCGACAATCAAAGCATATACCCTCGCCGATTTCATATCAAAATGCTCATTTGACTCTAAAGAAATAAATAACAAAGTCAACATAGTAACAGAAAGAGTGGAGTCAAAAGAGTAAACTAGAAACTTAGAATCTATATGGGAGCTATTTGTCGATGAGCTAGTAGCAAACATGGTAGAGGCGTAGGTATTGTTCTAAGAAATGGCCAAGAATTCTTGCTAGAGTACACCCTTGGGTTAGGATTTGAAACCACCAATAATGTTGTGAAATATGAGGCTATAATCTAAGGACTAATGTTTACATACGGCCTCTAATTATAGTCGCTCCATGTTCACAACG
Source organism: Reutealis trisperma (assembly GCA_947687605.1). Taxonomy (NCBI): domain Eukaryota; kingdom Viridiplantae; phylum Streptophyta; class Magnoliopsida; order Malpighiales; family Euphorbiaceae; genus Reutealis; species Reutealis trisperma. The sequence goes on along the minus strand of CANTUT010001644.1, from coordinate 11,695 downwards.
TCTTATAGCTCGTTATCAAGCAAATACTAGGATAATTTGAGGCCAAAGAAGCTACCATGATTAACTATTTACAATAGATGAAAGCTATAGTCCAAAAAATGAAAGATAAAAGAGTGAAACTACAAATTCATAAGATCCTAAGGGAACAAAATAGCCAAGCAGATGGCCTCTCTATGTTAGCTGCCACCCATGCTGTCGAGCTATTCAAAAAGATATTTGTAGGATACTTGGCTTTGTGAGGCCTCACTTGAGCACTGGCCCAATCTACTAGAGGAAATCAGGATGCTCATTTAGGTTTAGAATCATGGTGGAACCCTTGGGTTCAGATTTGGTTGATTTTGAAAATGATTTTAGGAGTCACCACCCTAATTTATTTTTTAAATGAAAAAATTAAGAAAAAACCCAATCGACTCCAATTCATTAATTTTTAATTAATTACCCAAGGATAAAATCACTAGTCTCGAACTAGGTTGAGCTCAGGGACTAGGTTTTTTAGTTTAAATAATCACAATTTGGCTCTTAAGTTTAATTTGATTTTGAAAAATTATTTTCATGAATGACATTTATAAGATGATAATTATAAATAAAATGCATGAACATGATATGAGTGCAAAAATTAAAATGAAACATTCACAAATTAAATTAATTAAAGAGGGGAAAGGAGATTGATTGGAGTTTGGATTTAGATTCAAAATGTGCCTATGTACCCCATTTGAATAGGGATCAAAACCCATGTAGTTCATTTCACAATTAAGTGAAAGGGTTTAAGAGTTATTCAAATTGACTAATTTGATTTAGGTTTGAGAGGAAAAGGCTGATACCTTGGCCTTTAGTGGGCAGAGAGTTTTATCGGACCGAAATTCCATTTTATCAAGACCAGGTGATTAGACTAATTGAGAGATTAATTAATTAATTAAAAATATTAATTAACTAATTAATATGATAAAAAGGATAGAGTGAGTAATTAATTAAAAAGATTAATTAATTAATTTGGATGAAAGGTGGATTAAGAAAAAGGATTAATTTGATTTGGAAAAAAAGTGATTGATTAATTAATTAAAAGGATTAATTAATTAGTTAAAGAGTCGTTAGAGAGAGAAGAAGAGATGAATTAGTAGATAACTATCAATACTAATTCAAGAAGTGTGTAGAAATGAGAAGTGGAGGGAGGTATTTATAGGAAGAGTGGGTAAGGGTAGTCTGGGAAGTGGAAAAGTGAAAAGACTAAAAAGATAGAGTTGGAAAAATACTGGAAAATCATATTTGAGGCATTTTGGAAATTTTGGAGGGCAAAAGGGGGACCTACCACCAGAGAGGCCGATGGCACCACCAGGCCTCTAGGCAGCGCCACCGGGTCTCTTGGCGGCAGCCGCCCAGATGCCACCAGCCCTTTCGGTGGCAGTTGACGTGGCAATTTTTTTTTTTTTTTGGGATTGGTTGGTTTATGGTTTAGGGAATTTGGATATCCAATATCAATGTAATTAAAGGCTAAAAAAAAAATCTTTTAGGGGCACTACTAGCTGAAATTTTGCTTTTTGCTCAGGTTAGATTTTGAGACTTTTGAGTCACTTTCTATAAGTTTTAGAGTTCAAAAAATTAATCGATCAATTTTGATAGACTCAAAATTAATTTTAGAATAATTAAATAGACAGTTTGAGCAAAAATCCAGTCGGTTTTAGAAAAATGCTCTATGGTATAGAAGGTCCAGTTAGGATAGAAAAGGAGTCAAATTATGCTAAGAATACTTCAACCAGTTTTGAAGAGTTCAAAATTAATTTTGGATGTGCTAAAATAAAGGTTTACAGTTGCCCTCTCATCAAAATTGGCTTTCAACAAAAGGTGATTCTGATGATAGTTAACGTTGGGGAGAGGTGCCATGTCAGACTCTAGGCTTGTGCGCTATTGTCAGGTCCTTTAGGAGGAGACTCTCTAGGATAAATGATGTTTTATCAATGGCTATCGGTTCAGCCTTGATATTGGATGCGAGAATGATCTTTGTGAACTTCAATTAAGGCTATCTGTTCGGCCCTAATGTTAAAAGACAAAGAAGGTTTGGTGAATTTCAATCAAGGCTATCTATTCGGCCTTAATATTGGAGATAAAGAAGTTTTGGGTAAATATCAATTAAGCCTATCTATCTGGCCTTAATGTTAGAGGTAAAGATGATATGGGGTAAATCTCAATTAAGGCTATCTGTCCGGCCTTAATGTTGGAGGTAAAGATGATTTGGGTAAATCTCAATCAAGGCTATATGTCCGGCCTTAATGTTGGAGGTAAAGATGATTTGGGTAAATCCTAATCAAGGCTATCTATCCGACCTTAATATTGAAAGTAAAGATAATTTGGGTAAATTTCAATTCTGATGATAATGAATCCAAGAGAAGGGATGGTATAAGGAACCAAAGTGAAGTCTATGTTGGTGTTTGGACATATTTGGGTGGAAGACATAGCTAAAAAAGAAATTTGATAAAAAGAACTGTAGGGATGTTTAAGCAATTGTTCCTAAACATTTGTAGGTGAAAAATGTGGCTGATAAATGGAAGTGAGAAAATGGATCAAAAGGATGTCTAAGCTGGTGGCTAGATATTTTTAGGTGAATTGACGTATTTGAGCTAAAGATTTGGAAAGTAAAACTATATAGATGTCTAGGTAATTGTTTCTAGACATTTATAGGTGAAATTGATGGATTTAGACAAAAGAGATGGAAAAAAGGAACCACATTGATGTCTATGTGATTGTTTCTAGACATCTATAGTTGTAGTTGATGGATTTGGATGAAAGAGACAGGAAAAGGAACCATATTAATGTCTAGGTGATCGATTCTAGACATTTATAGATGGAAGAAAATTTCAGACAAGATAATTTAGTGAAAGGAGAGCCTTGACCTGTAGCAAGTCAACTCGAGAGATCCTAACAAGATTTTGATAAAGGGAGAGCCTCGACTTATAGGGAGTTAGCTCAAGAGATTTTGATAAGATTTTAATAAGAGAAGAATCTTAGCTTATGGCAAGTCAGCTTAAGAAATTCTAACATGATTTTGATTGCTCCAAAGAAACTTGGGCTTCTGAATGTGAGGGATTGGCCCTTTTCGGAAGGCTCAAAGGAACTTTACTAGGAGTAAAGGGACTATAGAAGTCACACTTTGTTGATTAGATCTGCAAAGGTATCATTTAGCTTCAAAGAGACATTGGTCAACTTTAGGAGGTGTTGGTCAGCTTTGAGGAAGTACTGATTAGCTTTAAGAGAGGTTAGTGAAGCTATTGGCTCGGCTTATGTATAATAGTGCGTGGTTGCAGATGATTGTATAGATGCTGTTACACAGATGATGCATGTATATTTCAAAATTCGTAGACCTTTTATTTGAATTTTATGCCATGCATGATTTGTGATGATGTATGTAATAGATGATTGCATGGATGCATGAGGGTGCATTCACACATTTGCTTTGTAAATTCAAATTTTCATGTGACTTTTGTATTCTATGGAGACATGCATTTTTGGACTGAAAAACTCAACAAGGTTAACGAACTCAACTTGGGTTGGTATGGAGGAGATTTTGAAATCTGGTGGCCTGTGTTTTTAGTCTGCACATGCTTTATTGATGATCAGAGATCATATAGGATGGTTTCTCATAACTTATTCTCAAAGGACACATTTTTAGCACTACTAATGTCAAGGGATTAGATCTCTCATTACTGAGGGCCATGGGTGTCAAGTGGTTTGCCTGTTGGGCTTGGTTCGAATGACTTTCCACTAGGGGATAAGGGTCTTGAGGCAGATGGTACAGGCTTGGGACATGCCTCTAGCTTTTCTTTCTTAAAGTTTGTGCAGATCACAACTCCCATTGCCAGAGCTATTAGGTGGTGGCTAGCTGAGGAGTTATCATGCTGTTTATTTTGGAATTTCACTTTGGACCATAGAGAGGTATGATAAGTGGTTGATAAAGGTGGTTTGGCCAATTGGGAAAGAGTACCAGGTTGCCCTACTGAGGGAAATAAAGGGAAAATGAGAATGCGATGCAAATAAAATATTTTGTATTATGATTTAGACCACACCTGAGTCGGGCTGCCTACTGATCCCTTACATCACTTTTCTGTCATTAATTTTTCTTATTTTTTAGGAAGAATCAGGTCACGTAGTTCTGATTACACATGCATGAAAAACAGAAGTGAAATGCAGATATCCTCTTCAGATGATGCATCGTTTCAGTTGATCCAGGTTGTTAGGATGGGAGAATTCACTTTCATTCACATCCATGAAGTTGGTGCCTTCATCTGATAGGATCTTCTTGAGCATATGCTGTCTAGCCCAGTTTAGTTTAAACTTCTTCTTGGATCATGAATATGGGCTTGGATTTCTCCCAAAACTGGATTTCCTTCTTGCGAACACTTGTCTCTCACCTTTTAGTTGAAATGCTTGGCTAGTCTCCATTGATGACCTTGAATTTTGTATAGAGCATCAATGGCATTCAGCTGGTCATAATACATTTTGATATACTTTATCTTCATTCTCTGCAGCTTCTCATTGTGTGTGTAGGTCAAAATCTCATGAATTGCGATACTTTGACCATCCCTATCTTGTCTTGTATAGAACAGTCTATGAGCTTTTTTACTACTACCATGCAAATGCTATGTAGCGATTTTGGATTTTTTTTTGTGCCATAATTAATTAATCCTTTTGCCTTTGCCTTTTTCATCAATTTTTTTTTGTATTTTTTGTATTTTTCATTTATTTTTTTTGTTTTTTTTAAGATGTGCCATTTAAAGATAAATCGAAAAAAAATTAAAGCAAATTAGAAAGTTCAAAATTTTTATTATTGATAAAAGTCCCATCATGAGTACATTAAAGGATAAGCTGAAAAAAAGAGGACAAGACTTGATAGACTTGAATTCAAAGAAAGATTACTCAGACACAACCTCAAACTTAGACTTAGACACAGACTCAAATGACTCGAATATGGAATTAGAAGATTGGATAGGGGCACAGTAGCGATGGCACTCTCCTCAAAATACCAATTATCGAGTGAGGTTTGAGACGGTTGGGTGAGCTCAGTGATGCTAGACTTTGGGTTTGGGAGCAATGATGTCTCCACCGTCAATGAGGTACTGGATTTTATGTTTCAGAGCCTTGCATACATCAGTTTTGTGCCCCGGCCCTTGATGAAAATCGTAGTACTCATTAGCATTATAACCCTTGGGCAAGGGGTTTGGAGGAGGTCGTGGTTCTAAGCGCTTAACTAGATTAGCCTCTAAGGTTTTCTTGTAAACGATGCTAAAGGGCATGCCCAGCTCAGAGAAAGTCCTCCTTGTTTCTAACTTCATCGGCTGGTGATAAGACACAACATTTAGCTCTCCCTCTCTTTGAGTGGTGTTGGTGGTATAGTTAGTGTTCTTGTGATACCTAAAGGATTCATCCTTGATTCATCCTAATTGAATCAAATCCTCAATCTTAGGGGCGGTGGTAATGAGAGCTTTAAAGTTAGAGAGGTACTATATTTGCAAATACATATGGTATTGGGGGAGGAGGTTCTTAAAAATGATGTCAATTTGCTCTACTTTAGATGGACGGTTCACCATTTATGCTGCTTTTGACCTCCACCTCGTAAGAAACACGGTGAAGGATTCTCTTTGCCCATGTTTAGTGGTTTCCAAATCTCGACGGTTGACATCCATCTCGATGTTGTAGTGGAATTGCTTGACAAAAGCATTGCAAATGTCATCCTAAGTTCTCTTGTGATTCTAGTCAAGATCTAGTAACCACTTAATAGCAACTCTAATCAAGGACTATTGGAATAACTAAGCAAAGAGCTTGTTGTCCACATTAAAAGGTCTCATGGCACCCACATACATCTTGAGATGAGTTTTGGGACACGTGGTGCCATTAAACTTGTCCATTACCAGCATTTTAAATTTTGATGGAACCCATGCATTTGGGAAGAGAGCTAAAGGGTTGACATCTATCATGCCCTTGTGCTTTTTGACATTCTTGAGTGTTCTTTCCATAGCCTTAACTTTTTCATCAATTTCTTAGCTTCAGGAAAGCTAGAAAAATCTCCACTTTGAAAAGGATTCGCAATGGGAGAGGGAGTGGTTGTGTTTAAGTCCATGGCAGAAGAGGTTGGAGTTTCAAGTGCTTTCCCATTATCAGTGAGATCCATAATGGAAGGAGTAAAAGTAGGGGCATGGCTAGTCCTATTTTGGGCAGATGCAGGCTCAACATGAGCAGGAGGAGGAGTGATAGTGGCATTGGTCATTTCCTTGACCTCATTGATGATTGACTGGCATTGGGAGTTGAGGGCATCAGTAAAGGTGGTAGATTGGGCATTGAGAGCATTGGTGAAAGTTTCAGCTTAGGTCTAAAGATAAGTGGTGAATGCAGCTTAAAAAGTTTCCTCTTGTTTCTTGAGGAGGCTAGTGAAGAAAGCGCTCATGGCGTCTTGATCGAAGTTAAAGGTGTTGGCCATTGATACCTTTAAACATAAAACAGACAGAAAAAAGGGTGAGAATACAAAATTAAAATGGCATGAATGTGAAGGTGTTTTAGGAAAAAGATTCCCTATACATGGTTGGTCACCAGGTTTGCATGTTGACAAGGTGAGTGTGTGAGGTTGCTATGTTTTGGGGTAATGGACCACTGATTTAGGTCTTTAAGGTGTTTGACGGTTTACCTTGTTGAGCTTCTCATGTTATGTATGC
>CANTUT010001643.1:2500-52500 GCA_947687605.1 Reutealis trisperma | reverse complement strand
AGTGAGTCATGATAGTTTTCTTCTAAATTCATTAATTCAAGCTCGCTAAGTTGAAAACTCAAAAGGGCAATTTAGGCAGAAGTTAGAGCTAAAAGAGAGAAAGAGAGACAAAGCTTATCCTAGTCATCTTTCCTCGTGTCCAAAGTTGTCAAATCATCTCTAATCAATCCTCTTGTCTCATGTCATCAAAATCATCCTTACTAGAGGCTTGTTTTCTAAAGTTATGTTATCCTCTATGCCTTTATCCTATAATAGGGGCATGTCTTCCTAGAATGTCATCATCTCTTGTTAATCTATCCCATTGCTTAGCTCAAAAAGCTAATGCAAAATCTCCAGTTCGTCATATTCCCATCTTTTATTTGGGGTATGATCCCTAAAGTTTTCTTTTCTCACTAATCCTTTAGCCATTCCTTATGGTGAGCTAAACTAATAACAAATCATTTCAAGTGTCTCTTCAATTGCAAATGGCAAGATAGCTTGACCTGCTCTTTTCTATGAATTATGCTACAAATGGCAAAACTACATAAACTCTCTGATCCTTTTCAAAAGTTCTAACCTACCTTCAAACCATTCCAAAACTTTATGAAATTATACTATCCCAAACCTCATTAGCAAATCATACCATCATTTTAAGCTCAAGCCTTGTACCATCCTTTCCTAGGCAAAGCAGAACCAAAAATCTCAAGTCTCTCAGGACTCATCATCATTGAAGTCAGTTTCCATGACAAAACCAAAGTCGAGTCATCGTCCTTAAGTTGATTAAAAAGGGCTTGAACTAGTCAAAGCCCATCCCATGCCACTTTGGCAAATATCTCATTATCCTTGAAAGTCAAGCCTTCTTGGCAAAAATATATGATCTTTAAGATCAAAGTCTCTAAAGGCCTACAAATCATTCTTAGCTTAATCCTTTTAGATTGATGTAACCATGTCAAAGGGCAAACCTATATCCATGAGCGTACAGTATCCTTGTGACTAAAACCTATAGCATCATATCTATGCTAAAGCCTATCATCTTGTAAAAAAGCCTAAGTTGAGGAACTATTCTTAAAGCTCAAAAGTCTTTTAACCAAAAGCCTTCATCACGTAGCTTAAAACCAAAAGCCTTCATCATGAAGTCTAAGACCAAAAGCCTTCACTATGAAGCCCAAACCAAGGAGCATTCACCATGAAACCCAAACCAAAAATCCTTCACTGTGAAACCCAAACCAAAAGCCTTCACTATGAAGCCCAAACCAAAAAGCCTTCACTATGAGGCCCAAACCAAAAAGCCTTCACTATGAGGCCCAAACCAAAAGCCTTTACCATGAAGCCCAAACCAAAAAGCCTTCACTATAAGGCTCAAACCAAGAAGCCTTCACCATGAAGCCCACTCTTAAAAAGCTTCCATTTATGGAGCCCATAATCTCTTTTAAAGGAAAAATCTGACTAAGCCTATCCAAACTAGTTTCCTAGCATGACCTTTGCTTTAAGCTAGACTTAGCCTCCCAGTTTGACCTCCTACAAAGTCTAACATCCCAGCCAAGTCCTAAAGCAAAATTTGACCTAGTCTTAAACCTGACCTTTCAAAATGAACTCTCCAAGACCTACCCAAGCCAATTTTATCCCTTCTATAGTAGAACCTAACCAAGACCCTAATCTGACCTCTTATATAGTCAAACCAAATAGAGCATTCTAAAATGACCTCAGCCAAGGCCAAAACTGACCTAGCCTTCTAAGATGACCCCACTAACAACCTTCTCTAAGGCTGACCCTGACTTGGCCATCAAATTAGTTCCCAAACCTAATATTTCTCTAAGGCTAATTACCTTGATTTATTCCACATTTGAGCTAGTTTTCCCCTAAGATCAGACCGATAACTTTTGATCGACCCTTTAAACAAGCCCTTATGCCTAGTCCAAATTGAGTGTGACCCTACCATCCCTAAACTAGTCTATCTAAATAAAATGACCTAACCACTTTCCTTTATCATTTAAAAGTGGGGGCACCTCCCTTCCACATATTCACCTTTCCTAAATAGAGGCACCTTTCTCCCAAAAGCTTAACACTCTTATACAAAAATGACCCATCACAAGTTCAAAGTATCCAATCATTGCATAGTCAGATGTATTTCACACTAGAATAGGTTGTTAATTAGACTCTTGAATCAAAATGAATCATCAATCTAAATTAAGAGAGGTCATCAATCTAATTTTCCAAAGCAAAATGGATCATCAATCTGACAAATCATCAATCAAGACTGGAACCATCAACATCAAACCCATCCTTGGACAGCCTTAGGATTATCAACCTAACATAGGATTAAGTTTCTCTTTGAAAAGTTTCAGACCATCCTAGGACAGCCTTAGGATCATCAGCCTAGCATAGGGTTAGGTTTTCTCTTTCAAAATAATCAAACCATCCTAGGACAGCCTTAAGATCGTCAACCTAACATAGGGTTAAGTTTCTCTTTTAAAATAATGAGACCATCTTATAACAGCCTTGGGATTGTTAACCTAACATAGGGTTAGGTTTCTCTTTTAAAATAATCAAATCATCCTAAGATAGCCTTAAGATCATCAACCTAATATAGGGTTAAGTTTCTCTTCCAAACTTTTTCAGACCATCCTAAGACAGCCTTAGGATCATTAACTTAACATAGGGTTAGGTTTCTCTTTCAAAATTTTCAGACCATCCTAGGACATCCTTAAAATCATCAACCTAGCATAGGGTTAGGTTTCTCTTTTAAATTAATCAGACCATCCTAGAATAGCCTTAGGATCGTCAACCTAACAAGGGGTTAGGTTTCTCTTTCAAACTTTTCAAACCATCTTAGGACAACCTTAGGATCATCAACCTAACATAGGGCTAGATTTCTCTTTCAAAATTTTCAAATCATCTTAGGATAGCTTTAGGATCATCAACCTAGCATAGGGTTAGATTTCTCTTTCAAATTAATCGGACAACCTTAGGGTTGATGTTAGTTTCTCTTTCAAATTAATTAGACCATCCTAGGATAACCTTAGGATCATCAACCTAACATAGGATTAGATTTCTCTTTCAAACTTTTCAGACCATCCTTAGACAACCTTAGGATCATCAACCTAGCATAGAGCTAGGTTTCTCTTTCAAAATTTTTAGACCATCCTAGAACAGCCTTAGGATCATCAACTTAGCGTAGGGCTAGGTTTCTCTTTCAAAATTTTCAGACCATCCTAAGATAGCCTTAATATCATTTCACCTATAAATTTCTAGTAACGACCACCTAAGCATCCCTATGGTTCCTATTTTTGTCCCTTTAACAAAATCCACCATGCTTTTTACCCAAACATGTCTAAATCCTAACTTAGATATCCGTTTGGTTCATTTTTTCTATCCCTCATCCCTAGGTTGACTAACATCAGAATCATCTTTTGGTCAAGCTAATTCTAATGATGAGGCGGCTGTGAACCCTTAATTTTACACCCTCTAGGTTATATTTGAACCTTAAAAGTATCTAAACTCAGTAAACAGACCTTAGAAAGTCAAAATTGCCAAAAATAGAGAAAATGGGAAAACTGAGAAATCGAGCCCTAGGAATTAAAACCTATTCCTTTGACCTCTAAACAACTCTCAAATCATTTGAGATTGAATAATGATCATAATGCAACTAGAATCGCAAAAAACGAATAAGAAATGAGCAAGAATGGGCAAAAATGGGCCGAATGAATGGAATCAGAGCCAGTGACTGCAGGGCCCTATGTTGTGCCCGCAAGAGCCTTTGCATTGACTACAATGCCACATGCGATTGTCCAATTGTGACTGCATATGGCACTTGCAGAACTATAGGTCCCATGTGCAGTCATTGGTTAGTCAGCCTATATAAACTAACCACGCCACCCCCCCCCCCCCCCCCCCCCCAAGATCATTGGCACACTTAAAATTGCTTGATCAAACCCTTTGATCTCAAAGCAATGAGCTTTTTAGTTTTTGGCTTGGTTCAAAAGGAATGAGCTCTTTAGTTTAAAGTTTTCTTTTTATTTTTGCTTTGCTATTGCTCCTTGCTTTGCAAAGCAAGTTGGGTTGTGATTTTCCAAAGCCGACCCATCAAGTCAAAAGTTTGCCGCCATATAAGGCAAGCCGCCACCCGCTGTCCAAAGCTAGTCTTCGTCCGCTGTCCAAGGTAAGTTTCCTTTCCTTTTTCTTTTATTTATTTATTTATTTATTTGTTTGTTTGTTTATTTTATTTTAGTTTCCCTCCTTGGGATTTTTGGTTCTAAGCCTCATTGCCTAATGTTTATTTTGCTAAGATAATTAATTAGAATTTGACTTAATTAACTCTACTTGGTAATCAATTAAAATCAATTAATCAACTCAACCCTTCTTTTAATCAATGAATTGAAACATGATAAAAGGCTAAGACTACACAAACCTCTTTCGCAAGAAAGACAAACTACATGGATTTTGATTCCCATTCAAAGGGTTACGTAGGCATGCTTGTTCTAAGTATCAAATCCAATTAAAATAAACAATCTTCCTTCTCTTTCACCTTCTTCACATAGACTAGGATTTGTTTTGTATTCTTTTGTTTTCTTTGTTGCATTACTTTAGGATTTAGTTTAGGGAATGTGTGACTTTCCTAAAACCCATAAAGGCTAGAGAAAGTATCTCTTATTTTAGGTTTTCATTGTAAATTTAATATTTTCCTTTTACTTTCTTATTCTCTTAATTACTGTATTGTTGAATGAAATTACTATATTGTTGAATGAATGAATGTCATGCATTAATCAAACTGTTCATGCATTATATAAAATGTTTATTAATTTTTAGTCATTTTGTATTAAATTTGTCAAACTAGCCTTTTTCTAAATAAACCAAAAATCGAGTCTCCGAATTCTCTTTGGTAATTGAGGACTAGTCCACTTTTTTCTATTAGAATAAAATTGGAGTCATTTAATTGGATTTTTTCCTTAACTTTTTGCCAAACAAAAATAAAATTAAGGTGGCGACTCTAACATCTTTTCAAAATCAATATGTGTTTCATCGTGAGTTCAAATCTAAATGACCATTTTGATTCCTTTATAGCGGATTGGACCGTTGCTCAGGCAAGACCTCACAATGCTTAACCCTCATCGCCATCACTGACCTAGGGAAAGAGAAAACTACCCACAAGAACAGAGTTGCAACTGGACCAAGCCATAGGATTTTGTATTACTGGAGTCAATAGCAAACCCACCTCAAATATGAGAAATTATAAACTAGCCAATAGTTATATGGATCAACAATCTACAACCATATTTGCCATTGCCAAAAAAAAAAAGAGCTTTTGTCCATGACAGAGAAGCTCAGTAAAGAAATAGATTTGTTGATGCATGAAGCTCCTACTTCAGTTGCAAAAAAAACTTTGGTCATAGAGGATGAAGACTGTAGAAGGACTAGCCATAGCTGGGTTCCATCAAGACAAATGAGCAGCCAAAAAAAAAAAACAAAAATACAAAATATAGAGGCCCGATACAAACAAGAGACAAAGAGGATCCATATACCTCAGCCAACTTATTTGAAAATCTAGAAATACTGAAATGAAAAGAGGAAAACTCTTTTGATGGCCAAAGCCACCAGAGGATAACCCCAAGGAAAATCCTAACTCAAAGAACATAAGATTCTAGAGAGAGGAGAGAATCTTGATGAAGATTCAAAGGGTTAATTACTAGCACATAAAAATTTTAGATGAAACAAATTATTAGCTAGTTCATAAATGATGTATTAAGTTGATTCTTCTTTCTAAAAATTTTTGTTTCACTCTTTTATATATAAAAATAACACTAAAAAATTTTTGGGGTGAACAAAGTGCTTCCCAATTGACATCGGAATAGAGAGAGAATGAACGTAATAATATGTAACTTTTTCTCTTACACACGGCTCATGAAAATGTCAAACGTAACAATATTGTTGATCTAAGATTGAAAGTGAAAGGAAGATTGCAACCATCACCTGTGTAGTTGGCCCACTAAATTTTCTATTGGGATGGAAAGAGGGGAAGGGTGATGATCTTTCTACTATATTTTCAAATCCGGCCCAGTTTTAAAATTAGTGAAAACAAAGAATCACAAATAAAAAGTCAAACCAAAATTTTAAATACCAAAGAATCGCAAATAAAAAGTCAAACCAAAATTTTAAATATTCTCATATATTTATTATTTATATATTAAAATAAATATAATATACTAATAAATATTATTTGTACTAAGTACTTACTAATATGCATGAATAACACACATTACATATTCTAAACAAATGTTACAATCAATTAAATTACACTTTGTAACATTCGTTATATGTCAAAATGATGTTTGTCATGCATTATAAACACTTGCTACGGAAAGTACCAAGTTATTAAATGATCTTAACCGGCCCATAGCCCAATTTCCTATTTTTTCAATTTAACCAACCGAACCAGTCTAGGTTTGAAAAATATAGTCTTCTTTTCTTTCCTTTTTTTTACATGTATATTATTTTATACCATCCTCCAACAGTTCAATAAGCATAATTTAGACAGTAAAGTTTCTCATTCCTCTGCTAATATTTTCCCAATCAATTAGGGAAATGCCTTTTCCTGATATTTTATCCTAGGTTTCATTTAAAAAATAATAAAAATGGAACAGAAACATACCCTCCCTACATACTTTTTGGCAAGCGATAGATTATGACCAAACAGTTCAGAGTATATAACAGAGATAGTCAACTTACAGCCACTCACAACATTTATATAGAAGCATAAACCAGATACTGCAGAGAAAAAAATATTACAGGCCTGTGGCATTAACCTATCCAAACTATCTCATATGCTTGTACTTTAAAAGCTAGAAGATATATGTGCATCAGCATATCTTCAACCATATACTTGTCAACTAGAAGTAATAGGTGAGTGAGTTTAATCCATCTCTAGCTAATGAATAGCAGCCTCTTCTACCAGGCTTAACTTTGCTGTATAAATGAGGGATACCAAACAGAACTTTTAATATATTCTTATGCATAAATTCTTTCTTATCGCAGTGATCCCCTAGCGTGCTCTGATTCTCTGATGATGAAACTCTCAGAAGAAAGGACAGCAAACATAGTAGTCCTTCAATAAAGTCTTTTCATTTACATGAAGCTCTCATCACTGTTTTTCACCTGCATTGCTTGTTTTCCCAATTACAATTGACCAAAGGTTCTATAAGGAACTAATTTTGAACAGAAGAGACATAAGACTATAATCAGCTTACTTCTTGCGCTTGCTCTTCGTAGTAGACCCTGAAGGGTTGCTATGCCAATTCCTTTTTCTTTGGTTTATGAACCAGTTATTTATCTGCTTTAACTGCAAGCCTGTTTCCTGCACCAATCTTGCTTTGTCTTCCTCCTAAAATATATAGAAGCATACAAGAGTAAGTGCAAATACTGAAAAAATGGTCTAACAAGTAGATATTTAGGACATCACAGCATACTTACAGTTGGATATGGCCACTTGGAATGAGATTGCCACCAAGCTTTTAGGAGGGAGGTGGTATCTCCTGGCAATTTTCCAGCCCTTCTCTTACGAAGAATTTCCTCTCTAATATCCACAATCTTCTCTTTGTAACCCTAAACAGCAGAAGGCTGCTAAGCTGCAACAATCTTGGAAAGCAATATAACCATAAAATATATGCATTTTTACCTGTTTCAGTTCATGCTTTAATTCTTTTCTTACGTGCTCCATCAATGACCTCTCAGTTTCTGTGGGTACAAGAGGACCAAATCCCATACAATCTGTCCCATCCAGACTTCCATCATACAAGTTCGTGTCACTATCTACCTGGTCATCATCATCATCAGACATTGTTGCACCTGTGCCTTCAGCCAATGATGCACCTGCCATTCATCACGATCAAGTTCTAAGCTTAGCAACTCCAAATTCACAGATATCAACAAGGAAAAGGGGATAAGGAGAAGAGAATAAGATATTTAACTACTTTATCATTTAATCTCATCAACCAGACTATAACAATCTCAGGTCCAGCTAACTTTCTCTCATGCATTTTGCAGCTTGCAAGTTTTGCAAGTTCCAGAAAACAGTCTTACCTAGAATGTTGGTGGTGAAACAAAATATAGAGCCAAAAGGAAGTGTACTCCACAATGGAGAGTCACACATTTGTACAGGAGATATTACTCATATTGATGAATGTAGGAACTGCATATCCTATTCACTACTGTATCAATATAGTTAAAAAAAAAAAACTTTCATGGTCATTGTACAAAATAATGCAAATTTGAAATATAGAAATTCCAATAAATCAAGAATCACACATGCCAATGAAGATTTCCAACAATAATACCTACATTGACATGCACAATTGAAAAGCATGCAAAACCAGAGTTTAGCACCAAGCAAACACAATACAACTCTAGAAGAAAGTTATAGAAAAGGAGACTACATGATTAGCAAAAGATGCCATGACAACAAGAAATTGTCATCCTTGAAATTCAAGATTTCCATGAATAAGAATACACTGTTTGATCGTAAGAAATATATTTATTAAGCTGCAATTTGGTAAAAAGACTTTGATCATAGTCTCCAAAGTAAACATACTGCAATAAACAATGAAACTCAGATAGCAAAGCTAGTTCCACATAGACATTATCCGCCTTTTAATGAAACAAAGGGAATGATGGGATATGCTCTTATGCATGCACAAACTACTGTTAATTCTAGGCCAATTCCAAAGTAACCATGAAAGTATTACAAAAGACAAAATGACCTTAAATCTCATTCCAATATATCAGCTTTATTCTTCAATGGAACAACAGATTTTGCACCAAGATATAAAGAAGGCCAGACTGGCCAGGGATAATGCATCTACAGTGATGGAATATATCAGTTTAGCTGCAGAATTCCATATGAAATTAACTTAGCTTTTTTCCTCAAAAAAAAATGTCATTATAGGATGCAGAATGTGACATAAACTGCCTGCATGGATTAAAATCCTACCCTTTCTGAGCGAGGAACATTTGGCCATGATTAGTTGACAAAGTGTGGTTTGATATCTTATTAATCATAGCGAACAAACAATGATGAAAATAAATAACCAAAGTAAAAATAAAAAATAAAAAAATAAAAAATAAAAAAAAAATTTGACACTGAAAGAAAAGAATTCATAACGCTATACGTCTTTTGCGTAGGTAAAAAAAAAAATTGTTGAGAAAATCAAATGAATGATACCCCTTAATGCTAGATGAATGCCTGACCAGTAAACACTTCCCCCAAAAAGAAAAGCAGAGGAGCATGAACACGAATAGTAACCAAACCCTAACCACAAAATAGCAAGCCTTAAACCTTTCAAGAAACCCCTCAAAAGCCAAAAGAAAAGTAAGATTCAAGTTACTCCAACAGAATTTGACCCATTAACCATTTTTCATATATATCATTGACCTTGGATGCAATATGTTCTTTACACATCTAACAAACCATTCACCCTTGTTCAATTCCTCCTCTTCCTTGTTACTTTTATCCTATTGATTGCCAAAAATTTCTACTCCTCCCTCTTCTTCTGTTGAATATCTTAACAAACTTGTCCCAAAGGCATCACCCATGAACAAAGCACTTAAACACATTATCCTTAAATTCTTTGAAGCAGGCACTTTGAGACTTGCTCTAGAACTTCTTCAGAATCATTTTGAACAACCCAATCTAGTCTTCAACTATTTATTTCTACTAAAACTTAAATATTAATATTGGAAACACAGAATAAAGTATATTTGGAATATAATGGGAGACAAGGTGTGGCATACTTTTTGGATGCACATAAAGGCATTTAAAACTTGTAGTAAAGGACAAAGTTAAACAGAAGCAATCAAGAACAACAATGACCAAGGCAGGGCTAGAAAACTATGCAACTTCTGAGTAGTCCTACAAAATCGCAATGCATTAGAAAAAAGAAAAAAGGTAAAAAGGCACCCAGAAAGAAATAGTATATATGATTCCTGAACATTCAAAGAGATGAAGTTATCAAGCCATGTATTTTATCTGTTGCTTTTGTTTTCAGAGAAGAGGAATCAGGGAAAATTACCTGTTAAGCTTTGTAGAGATTGCTCAAGCTCCCAGCAAGCCATTACTGCCTCCATAGCATGAACACGGACATGTTGCTGTAATTGATCTTTAAAGGAACAGAGTAATAGAACATAATGTGTCTGCATCAGAAGGAACAAAATAAAAAAAGTGAAAGGGACAAAAAGAGAATGAGATCAAATGAACAAAATGATGACATATGAGCAATTGATTTAGAAGCAAGGAAAAGGACATAATTGATTACATCATGAAATGTGTACTTTTTTATAAAACTTGTAAAATCTTTGAGTTTGAGGCCAATATATATAGTTATATCATGCCTACGTCTACCATGCAGCAAAACACTGCAATCCCACATATAATACTTCATAGATAAGAACAAATAAGGTGTGAAAGTGATGCAGGTCAAAATGCACCTTCATCACCATATGACCTTATCCATTTATGGTGAATTGAATAAGGATTACTTATCTAGGAATTATGTACTTTGATAAATATGAAGATCTAACAATGTGTTTTCATGTGATATGCAATAGTACTTATAATTTCTCAACACCTATTATCATCATCCAAATAAAATTGTTTTGACTAGAGTAAAATCCGATTGTCTTAAGTGGTAAAATCAAACAAACTTTCTGCTTTTCACATTTGCTGTTACTGACAGTTATCATCAGACCATCCAAAAGCTATTCAACGCTCATCCAACAAATTAGAGAAAATTCAGGCTGAGGACCAAGACAGAAATTGACTAAGCTCATCTTATGAGGTGAATTGTTCCAGAGACAACTCAGCCCTTCCCAGCATGACTTTCTTTTATACTTATGACTTGGTTCCTTGACTACAAAGTGGAGAGTACATTTTCTCCATTAATTTTTGTTAAGAGAGGAAACTAGGGACTCCAGCTTATAAATTTCTTTATTCTTATAGTTGTTAAAGGCGCGCCTGAGGCTCAAGGCGCACCAGGCTCATCCCCTTGCGCCTCAATTTGCCAAAGGCGGGCGATGTCACAAAGGCGCGCGCCTTGGTGTGCCTTGAGCCTCAGGCAAGGCTCCTTACAGGCACGCCTCTGTGACAAAATCCTTATTTTATGTATATTTGTATTTTTTTTAAAAAAATAAAGTGTGGGATAATTGGAACAATTGATTTAAGTTTGAAAAATAACTTATGATAGGTCTAATCACACTCAATTTTTTCAATAAGAGGAAAAATGATAGAAAAAGGAATTAGAGCAAGAAGAAGTTGATCCAACAAACAAAAAGGAAAAAGAAAAAGAGAATAGTTGGCTCAAAATCATGGTCAATCTTTCCATTCTTAGCATTCATTCACCCCAAACATCTTTTCTCTTACCTTGATAGGTCATATCTCTTGCCTTAATTTGGGTTATCCTTCACATATTTTGTTTCCTGTCATTGATCCTCTCTAACATTTACTTTTCTAAGTTTAACTTTCTAAAAGACACAACAGTATTAGGTAAATATTTATTATGATTTCTTGAGGTTTTAAAATCTGTCTATATAAGTTATTATATTAGATTGATACGGACAAGCTTAAATACAAGTCTAAAAAATGTTTAAATAATGAATTAAATTGTTTATAATTTAGAAATACATGATCTTCTTTTGTGTGTGTGTGTGTGTGTTTTTTTGTTTGTTGCTTATTAGATTCTAAACTTTAAATTAACATTGGATATCATTAACTTGTGTCTACTTAATTTAACAATCACATATGTTGAATTTATTAGGAATTAGGCATTCATATTGAAATTTTATCAAAATTCCATCTTTTTGCGCCTCATGTCGCTCAAGCAAGCGCCTGCGCCTTGCACCTAGGCCCTAGGACCCCTTAGCGCCTTAGTGCGCCTTGCACCTTTAATAACTATGCTTATGTTTTATCCACTTGTTACCTCATTACAAAGCAGGAAACAAGATTAAAACATATACTACTTGAAAAAAAAAATATTAAAGAAAATCCATTGCTACCTAACATTAATAACAAAAATACTCCTATATAAATTTAGCCTTAAAACTTTACCATGAACTTAATTCCAATGAAACCTAATTTATGAAAAATCAACTTAGAATGAAATTTTAAGAATTTTACAAGCATCAGGTGCTCCTCTCATTTCTTCTTTTTATTTTCTTTCATGGGCAAACAAAATTGTTTTCAGCTGGACCTGGTGGACCAATACTCTCCCAACAGTAAAATGACTGCTTGTGCAAGTAAACATTGATAGATGTTTCTTTTTTGTTTTTTATCAATCCGGTTTGATACACGGCAATGATCCATGATAACAAATCTAAACCTAAATTCTTTTGAATTTATTGGCCATAAACATGATACTCACATGGCATCAGTAAATATTGAAGCATCAAGTCAACTCCTTATACTTTAGGAAAACTCTTGAGAAGAAACATTATGGTAAAGCTTCATTAAAGATAATATTTGATGAGAAAGGAATAACATTTTATGAGACATATTCTACTCTCAAAATATTCAATAGACATTCATCCTCCCAGAAACCATGTTAAAGACTTTTCCTACAAAGGAGTGCGGAGGAATCAATACCAAACCACTCCCAAAACAAAGGTACTCAGGGCAGTATTCATTATTTGACAACAAGGAACTGTATTTATTATAGATAATTGCATGCTATATGTTTATATTTAATTTTGTAAAATGGTTTGTCATTGACAACTTTATCGCTTATATGTCTACCCCATGTGAGAGAATCTACACTTAAAAAAAATAAAAAGAAAAGAAAAGAAATATAGAGATATGTTACAGGTTCTGAAGGAGATAAGTTATGCCCTTTACTCTCTTATATCATGACGCTGATCTCCACTTGTAGCCTCGTAGTCTACCAAGTTTTTGTCAGTAAAGCATTTAATCCTTGAAGCATAGGTTATTGAAAACTATCATTAATTTTTCATTACTTGATAAAACAATTCAATTTTCATGAGTATCCACAACAGATATGATTTACTCCACAGAATTTGTAAATTAAAGGCAAAGGTTTTATGCTAACTTTATTTTTATTGTACTTTGTTTTCCTTGTTAATTCATTAACTTCATTAAAAACAAAGTCACCACTGAATTCCCCCTAGAGGACAAAACTTTAAGCACCAAAGGTGTAAGCAAGGAAAGATGATCTGTTTGGAGCTCCATAGTATCAAAAGCATTTTATAGGTACTTTAAGTTTGTTTCCAATCCAGAACATATTCAACAACATAACAAGGACTGATCCATGTAGTTAGTGGCGAAAAAAGATATCATCATCAACAAAGAGATTCTCCAAAGCACCTCAAAAGTTCAATTATTTTTGTGAAATAAAACAGCATATTGATTCCTCTAATGATGCTGCCACAACAAGGACATTCTGATTCACATCACAAGTACCATATGCACTTAGAATCTATTTGCATTTTCACATCAACTATCAAAATGCAGACAACCAAAAGGGCTTCTTCTGAACTCCCCTTCCAAAATAGACAAATGGTGAACAATTAAAAAAAAAAAAAAAAAAAAAAAAAAAAAAAAAAAAAAAGAGGAAGGGTAGAGGAAGGTTTCCCTTTCATTTCAAACTTAGAAATTTAGCAAGTTCTATCCATATACAAAAAGTTGACTGAAAAAAAATAAAATAAAATAATACCCCATAGCCTCTACTTCGATATACACACAATATCTAAATTCCATTTCCATTCTCAGTTACCTAAAACTCAAAATAACCAACAAAATTCAATTCATAATACCTGAAATTGAACAGAGATAACATAAAATATATGTATTTTTTAATAAAATATCCCACATATGATTAATCAATCACTCAACCATAATATTAGTGTAAAATTGAAATTGTGTTCATTCAAAAATATCACAAACCACAATAAAAGAACCAAAATTAGGCAAAACGACAGCTCACAAAGCTAGAGAAACAACATAAAACAAACGACAACTAACCATGAACTGATCAAGCTCTTTCTCGTCCACAACATGACCGTTCCCAAGCACAGAGTACTTAGCCACCACTTCCTGAGACTGAGCCAGCTGCGAGTCGATCCTCGCCAACTGGTCGACCGGTGTCGCAATCCTCAGACAAGCCACATGCGCCGTTAGCAACTGCTCGTACAACGGATGCCCCAATATCTCAGCCTTACATTTAGCCCTCTCCCAATTATCCCCACCACTACCGCCACCACCACCGCCATCTAATAACAACTCTTCTTCACCACCGTTGTTGATATTATTATGGTCGTTTTTGTCGCTTCGGTTCCGGCCCAAAACGTCATCGCTTCGCCGGAGCACCGCGTTACTAAGCCAAGCTGGACCAGCAGATGCAGAGGAAGAAGCAGAGGCAGAAAGTGGCGATTGAAAAGCAATTTCGTGTGAAATATGATCTTGAAAAGCCATTATTTTTGCGCACAAGCAAGCAAATTTACCACAACATTAGTCAAAAAAAGAACAACCCCAAAGAGAAAAGGCTAGTTTTTTATTTTATATTTATTGGTTTTGGGTTCTTTAATTTGAGTTTTACAGAGAAAGTCTGTGTTTTTATGGTGTTGGAGAAGAAGAAGAAGAAGGGTCTTTGGTTTGCTCTTAGGGGTGGACTTTTGGTGGGTAATCTGAGCGTTAGATTCGGGGACACGTGTTGCTTTAGGGGACTTAATCACTCTTGATTATTGGGAGATTAAGAAGAAGATTTGTCTGTTGCCAACATCTTTGCCATTGTCTTGTTTATCATTAACAGTAATGTCATAAACATTATTAGAAGAAAAATAATTAAGGCATCCCATGCAGCAGTATTTTACCGTATTAATTATAAATTAATTACCCTCTTCATCCTATAAAGAAAGTCCGTTTTCTTTTTAGACACAAATTAAAAAAATATTATTTATATAATTAAATTAATTGATTTATATATATTTTATCAATATATCCTAATATTATCATTAAATAAATTATCATTAATATTAATAAAGTATCTTAATCACTTTTTAATAAATTTAAAAATAATTAATGATGCATTTTTAGAAAAAGAAAAAAAAAGAACGATTTTCTACTTTCTTACTAATGGTACGAGAAGACAACAATAATAAATATTTTTAGACTCTTTGAATATTCAATATACTAATACTCCACTAAATAAATATTAATGTTTATTTAGTATTTTAAAAATAATTAAATTGTTGCACATTTTTAAGTAGTTGATGATAAGAAAATAAATAAGAGTATAATAAGAACTAAATAATTTAACACATTTTAAAAAGAAAAAATAAACTATTTTTGTGAGACAGTAAATAAAAATAGTGAATTATTTTTATGGAATGGAAGGAGTATATTTTTTAGCATTATGTTTATGTATATTGAGTATTAACTAATTATTGAAAACGTTTCTAAAATTATAATGTTATAAATTTTAATTAAAATTAAATTAATAAATGAATTATTAGAGTATTTATTTTACAGTGTAAATTTATTTAAAAGCTGAATCTGAATTTTAAAAATGTGAAACTTTATTTTGATTTTCTTCATAAATTCAAATTTGTAATCTCATCCGTATGAATAATTTTAAATTTAGAATATTCAGAGGTTAAATATTTGGATTAGTGATAAATAAAAAGAAAATTAATAGTTTTGTGGATAATAATTGAACGTTTACTATTTTCTGAAAAATATGAATTTTAACCCTTATATTTTGATTAGAAATTACCCACTATGGTTACAAATTATTAAATTATGAGAATGAAATCTTGTGTTCTTTTACAATATGCTTTGAGTATTGAGAATGAAGGAATTGATTCTGAATTTCTTATTTAGAGAAATATGTATTTAATATTAGATTACATTTTTATATGTTTCTTTTATGATAATTAAAAAAATTTTTAATAATTATCTCTGTACTATTCCATCTCAACCAATAATTATGCCTTTCAGTTACAAAATATTACTTAGATAATTCCTAACTTACAAATCTAAATATATTTTATTTTCACTCACATAAATAATAGTTAGTTTTATGTATAAATATTATATGCAAATCCCATTTTCATACTAATGAGTTTTATATATGAAGTATTAATGAAAATTTGAAATTTTGTTTTCATATGATTTAATGATATTTTTGTTAGATGCGCAAATTTAAAATATCGAAATAAACTTACTAATGCATCTCAGTAATTAAAAATTTCGGCTTAGTACGTGAAGTTACAATTTATAAACTTCAACAATTAGCCTGATTAATACGATTTTTAGGAATATCTATAGAAATTAGATGAAAAGCTCTAGCATCAATTGTAATTAAAATAAAAAATAAAAAATTGAGGTTATAAGAGTTACAATACTGGGGAGGCATATAAGCCTTTTACGAGTCTTTTAAAATATAAAGTAAGTGATGTTTGATAAACCAATTTATTATTTAATTTAATATTTTAATATTTTATTAATTTTAATATACTTTGATAATATAAAGTGATTTCAACTTAAAATTTTTAATCAAGCCAAAAATCATTTAAAATGGTAAATTAAAATATTAGACTTAAAATTTTTATTAAACACATGATAAACTATAAGGTTTTAGATTTTTTTTTTATTAAAGTGACTTTTATATTCTTATGATATTCTTAAATGTCTTATTGACAAATTAAAAACCCTAGACTTATTAAAAATATGTCAAATAAATAAGTTTAATATTTTTTAGTGATAATAGTTATCAAACCAATTTATTATTTAGTATTTATTATATTCAACACTTAAAATTCATTATTTAATTTTTCAGTATATATTTTTTAATTTTATCAAATGCCAGCTAAATTAAAACATAAGACTACATTTGACTAAAAGTAGAAAGGTGAATTTAGTAAAATATTTAAAATTAATTATAATATACACGATATAATATATTTTATATAGTATTTTTTTTTTGCACATCATAAAAATTACAAAAATATATTTGTGTTATGAAAAAATATATTAGAATATCACATACATTATAACTTTTTTAGGACTATAAATGTATTTTTTTTCTTAGTAACAAAAAAAAATTCAAATTTGAATTTATTCTTTAGATTTGAGATGTATTTATTAATGATTATGTAAGCATAAGTATGTTATTAGTATTTTCTGTTTAGATTGAATTAATTTTATTTATAATATTTGATTTATTTATCAATTTAACTCGTGATATAATTATTTTTTATATTTATAATCTAACTTCTCATAAAAAATTAATATTAAAATACATATATTAGTCAAAACAAAAGAGAATATTGCCAGATTTTGAAGCAAGCAAAGAGTATTACATTGTTTCAAAGCAAAAACAGTACCTAACAAAAACAATAACATTATTATTAGTTCCATCAAAGCGATTAGAATTTTCCTCAATCTTTTAACTCAAAAAAATAAAAAGAAAAAAGAAAAAGGGGAAATATAATATCACCTTGCTTTTTTTTTTTTTTTTTTTTTTTTTGAGAAGAACCTTGCTTCTCTTCTTTGTACACTCACATCGCATAAAATCTTTAAAAAAAAAATAAAATTAAAATTTTGAAAAAGATAAAATTTCTTTAAAAAAAAAAAAGGTTAGTGTAGTGTATTGCGTGGGTGGTCAAGTTTTTGCACAGTCACGCGCGCTCACAGCTGCCTACTTCTTGGCCACTTGCCGGATCGGACAGCAACATAAAATTGTTTAAGAGGAACACGTGTCATTTCCAAATTTCATGGACCACGTGTGGGGACAACATTTTGGGAGCACGAACCCTATGAATCTGACGAATGAGATTATTCCAGCTGTATAAGTTTTTTATAGCAAAGATGGGGACCACTTAATGGATTTTACTCGTTCCATTGGTCTATTTTGCTTCGATTTCTCTGTCGACAGCAGAGGTAGAGAAAGAAAGAGAGTGGTCCCCCGTGCGGGGCCCAATTAGCTAACTCTGTCTTCACTATTACGTACTAATGGTTCATAACTATGATAATTTTCAGAAGGGTGAATTATTATGGGTAGCGATATCGCCTGCGTTAAACTGATTAGCATTAAGAGTAATTTTATCTTAAATTTTTATATTGACAAAAATCAACCTTCTATTATTTTAATTAAAATTTTCGTATATAATGTCAAATATTTCCCATATGCTATAATTAATATATTTCTTTTTATGTAAGTTAGTTATAATGTATAATTGTATAGCCTTTTCTTATTAGTTACTTATTATCATTTATTTTCTTATTCTTTTAAAATATTAGTTTCTATATTTTACATATTTAATTTCTATATGGCATTATTTTAAAAGTGAAATAAAAATTCTTATAAAAATTTAATGGCAATAAAAAATTGTATTTGTGATTTTCTTTTTTATCGAGAAAAGTTATATGGTTGTTTTTAGCCACAAAACAGAAGAAAATTGTTTAAAAAAAATGCTTGCATAATTTTTTTTTCCCGGTAGTATAAGTAATTCATAGTATTGTGCAAAAATAAATGGAAATAAGATTATAATATCAGTAATTTCTTAGGGTGGCAAAAAAAAAATTATATCGTCAGCACTTTATAATCTTTTTTTTTTTCATGCTATAAAACCTTGAATATTTTTTTCTTACTTATTTTTATTTTTTAAGCATTTTATATAAAAGTAAACCAAGTTTTGATTGTTAATTAATTTTTTTAGATTTAAGAATTTATAAATAATTCTTCTCAAAACAAGTTATGAATAACATAATTTTTTTTGACTAATTAAAAGTTATTTTATGATATATATTTCGTTAGGCAATTAAATTTTTATTTTTTTCAATTTTTGGTTAATAGTTTTATTTTTATATGATAGATATATAGTATACGTAGAAATTAATATATAAACAAGGAAATAAACTAATTGCACTCAATGAGAAAGTTTTAAAATTGTAACAAATGAAATTTTAGTTAAAACAAATAAAAAGCTAATGTTGTTAATGCAAAAAGTAAAAATTTTGAATTGCTCTTGTCTTAACAAATTTAACTTTGAAAATATCGCTACTCTTATTATAATGCTCCAAAATTTTGATATAATTGACTCTTTTAGTTTTTATTATTTCAAAATTAATAATTTTAGGTGAGCAAGACCAGGGTAAATTATATCATATGGACCCCAGTTCATGTTATATTATGGACTAAGTGTCCAAAATAAATGCAGATTGGGCTATATTTTTTAATTAAAATTAAGAAATTTAAAAATATTAGTAATTCGCAGATTTATTATATATAATATACATATTCATTTTAGTATACTTAGATATTCATTACAATGAAATATCATGTTCATTACAATAAATAGTAATATACTTATAATTTCATCTAATTTTTTTGGTATTTTCCAATTGCAAGTAATTATAAGCATCCCTAAGTCCAAGCAAAGGTGATCCCCCATATTGATTTTTTAGTAATATATCAGCCACAGGAACTCCACTCTTTTTGAGGTGGTTCAGATAAGTAAGTTGGTTTTTTTGTTACTCATCTATATGAACGGAGGAGATGAGTTTGATTTTGTCAACATAAGTCATTGTTCCTAATGCTGTTTCATTGCAATCCAAACTCCTTCTTTATCAATATTGAATTATATAAAAGCTAGACAACCAATTCTAATGTCAAGTTATGAGTAACAATTGTTTTCTTTTGATGTGTTCTCTATTTATCCAGCCTTTGAGCAATGAAATTTTTTCATGGTTATAGTTTTGCAATTTACTTTATATCTTTACTTATCTTTTCTGATGCTGAACTCCATTCTAAATGCGTAGTCACTGTAGAAGTTATAAGATTTATTAGCAGATTTGACACACAGTTCCAATAATTCATCATTATTAATTTGAATATCAACTATCAAAAGAGAACATAACATTTAGAAGTTATGCTAATTTCATGAATATATAATTAATCTAATAGTGTTAAATCTATAAGTATTTAATAGTATAATTTTTAGTATTGAATATATTTGAACATGTAGATGCTATATGATGAATCTAACATATACATTTGATGAACATGTAGTTGGTCTGATCAACATTTTGTTTCTAAGTTATAAATCTGTATTTTCAAAGTTGGGAAAATGATATAAACATGAAGTTTTGTTTGATGAACATATAGTTTATTTTTTATGATCATGAAGTTTATTTCTTATGAACATGTAGTGTTATGATTGATGAATACAAATTTTATCTATGATGAACATGTAGTTTATAACTGATGAACATCAAACTAATTTTTGATGAACATGAAGTAAAAAAACTGATGAATATGCTGTTTTAAAACTATCAACATATAGTTTTAGTATTTAACTTTATATTTTTATCTCAACAAGCTCTATTCACAAGCAATTGTTATAATTTAACAGTATTAGTAATAGTTGTTGCGCGATTTCTGCAAGTGCACAGGTCGTGAACAAGTAATATAGTAGTGAAATAAGTGTCGATCCCACAAGGAAGGGTTGACAAGTACCAAAATTAATATTACTCTATTATTTAGAAAATCAACTATGAGAATTTATATTTTAAGTTAAAGTGAAATTCAAGTAAATAAATGATGATAAATATGAAAATAAAATTAAAGGTCTAGAATTTAGAATTCATCAATTGATCACATATGATTACTTTATATTTTTTAGATTGGATTATTTTTGCTGGAATTAATGATTAGATTTCCCTAAATTATATGATGTTCTCTCTCAAGATACAACATGTGTGTTCATATTAACCTTACGTCTACTCTCGTGATCATAAGCAATTAACACAAACCCATTAAGTTTTATGGAAATCCTTTTAAAAATCACAAAGGAGTATTCTTATCTCTAAGCAATACATTCCCTAGGTCAATTATCCTAATGAACTAATATTGTGCTTCCACTCTCGCTACTTCACACAATATCTTAAATCATGCAATTAATGGCCAGTTAATTACAAGCATTAAGTTCTAAGATAAAAGATTAATTCCAACAATCAAATCCAATCAATTAAATATAAATAATCATATGCAAATCAAAAGATTACATTTAAATTCTAGAAAAATAAATTTAGCTATTCATAATTAAAAGAAAAGAAACAATTAAATTGATAATAAACATAATAATAACTTATAATTAAATTCAAGAATAGAGTTTAGAGAGAACTTGTTTTGGGATACAATCTTTGATGAACTCAAGCTTCCAAAAACTCCTCCTCTTGATCAAAATAAAAAATAAAACTAATCTACTCTAAGAAAACATATGAAAATCTCTCTACATATTTTTTTATGGATTTTCTTTGATGCCATTTCCCTTTGCCAAGCATGGTATTTATAGACATGTTTGGTGAAAGAATTCAAGTTCCATTAAAATTCTTACATCAAAAATTGAACATTGATGGTTAGGTTGGCCACCAACCATTGAATTTCTTTATCAATATTCAAAAATGGTTAGGTTGGCTACCAACCATTGAATTTTGGCCACCAACCATTGAATTTATTTCTCATGGATTGAAAACTTGAATCATTGCTTGCATCTTTATTTTTACTGCATCATTTTGATCTGCAAAAATAAAATAAAAATACTTAAAATATGTTATAATTTATTTATAAATTGTAGAACTATTTATTTCTAAAAATAAGTAATAATATTATTGCATTCTCGAGAATTGAGCTAAAATTTAAGTTTAAACAATTAAAATAACTCTAAAAATATAGAGTTATCAATAGTTTTAGTATAAAATTAAAATATGTGTAATGAGAGATGTGTAGAGTGAGAGAACAACAAAATAATTTACCTGGATTAGGAGGAGAATCAAGACATTGTGTCGAAGATTCAACTACTAAAAGAATTTCTTGATTTTGTTGCTCAAAATTTTCTGCCATTGCAAATCCTTGGTGGTCGACTATTTATTAAAGGATCAACGATGTTTTTGATGATTTTGGAAGGATTGTAGCTAATTTTGCAGTTTTTGCAGAATGAACAGGGAAAGAATCATGAAAAAATGAGACTTTTTATAGTCTAATTGAAACTTTTCTATAGATTTTAGGTTTAATTAGGAAGAAATAATGATGATCTGAAAGAGATAACTTGAAAATGAAAATCTTGTTAATTATGAATTTTGTTTGTTTTGAAATAAGAAATTGATAAATATTCGCATGATATTGTCTGAGTTAAATTTATTAGAGTTAAGAGTAATTTAATCTTAAATTTTATATTGACAAAAATTAACCTCTTGTTATTTTAATTAAAATTTTCTTATATAATGTCAAATATTTCCCATATGCTATAATTCATTTATTTCTTTTCAGTAAGTTGGTTATCATGTAATTGTATATATGCCTTTCTCATTAATAATTTATTATAATTTATTTTCTTATTCTCTCAAAATATTAGTTCCTATGTTATAGTATATATTTAATTTCTATATGACATTATTTTAAAAGTGAATAAAAATTCTTATGAGAATTTGTTTGATGCGAAAAGAAATATTTAGATTTATGCAATAAAAATTTTTATATTATTTTTTAAATGGGTTTTTGTTTTAATACTAACCAAATCTAGAGATTTGTGCTATTGACGTAATTATTTTTGTTGTTTTCTGGGTTTCAATGAATGAAATAACAAATTTATGTTACTTTTTATGGAATCAAGACAAAGTAGCAGGTACTTTTCAAAAAAATAACAGATAATTAATACCAACAAAAGCCAAACAATACTACTTTTTGATATTTTCATATAAACAGTAAGAACAAATATGAACAAATGATAAAGATGGGACCTAGAAATGGCCTATATAGCACATAAAAGTCTTATCAACACTAAATCCGGAGTTTAAAAAATAGCATAAAATATCCTAAAATGGAAATATATAGGTTTTGAGAACCATCAATTACCAATTTTAGGGATTTGATATATAAGTTGTAGGAATCGTCAATCAATAAATATTGATGGTGTGTAGGCAGAGCTGCGCTGTCAACCAAAGATCATCAAGAATCAATTTTGAGAGAATTTTGCTTGTACTGATGTTAGTGATGCCTAGAATCACATTAATGAGGGTATTTATAGGGAACAATGAACCCTAAAAATCCTCAACTCTCATGCCAGCTGGATTGATCATATATGGGCTTCAATTTTTTCAAGGCCTCATACTAATGGTTTATAGGCCTCACATGCTTTTTTGGGCCGGAATAAACAATGCCCCCTGCAACCATTCATTTTTGATAAAAGATAGAGGGCTACATCCTCTTTCTGTTGAAAACATTGTTATTCAGCCATAGGCAGATTTGCTTGGCCTCGCCTGCCAACTGATTTAGCTAGGTCACATTTTCTTAGGAATTTGAGGGGTTACCATAGACCATTACGCCTCTTCATCTTTTAGGGAAAACAGTTATCATCCATTAAAGAAGTAAAACCCTTTCATATTCCACCAGCCATATCTATAACCGTCATGTAATCATTGTGGGTAACTAAATCATCGTACGTATGGAAATTCCAACAGTCACCATGCAAATATTGATGTTACTAGGGTAACTGAACCATTGTGTCTCCTCAATTCCTGCCCTTTTTATTTATAAATAGTGATCCAAATCCACTTTTACTTTCATTTTTACGTTCTTTGCTTCCTTCTAAAATTTTTTCTTCTTATTTTCTCTCTGCTTCAACCTTTGAATATTCAAGTGTGTTTTTAGTTCTTCTTCAACTTCAACTTCAAGTGAGTCTCCATCCTTAACATATTTACATAATCCCTCTTTTGATCTTTTTCAAAACCAGAATCATGTTTTAATTTTGTTTTTACTTGTTTGATTTATGTATGTCATAATAACCAAGTCTAAGGGAAAGGAAATGTCTGCTAACAGCCTAAAGGAAACATTCAAAAAGATGGCTAAATCTAGTAAACCTATTTCTCTCAAGGTATTGAATGGCCTAATTCTGACCTTATGCTCGGTCTCATTCTTACCGAATGTAAATGTGTCTTTGAAAAGTTCCTCTTAAGCACCCATACTCCTCTTAGGTTCAGTTCAAAAAATTTCCTAAATTCCTATATGGAAAATGCCTCGATCCTAGCTGACCGTCCTTTCTTATTATATTTCCGGTTTGATTGACTTTATCTTTTCTTCTACCACCAATGGAAAAACCTTGGTAACTTTAAAACTTTTGGAGCTCACCAAGACCAAAATTTATTTCCAAAAACATCTTCTAATACCTTCTTTGTTGTTTTGGTCAACTAAGAGTAATGTCTTCTACTTTCACTTTGGCCCTATATCAATCACTCTATTTGATTTGGCCACTTTGTTTAAACTCCCTCTAGTCGGTGAATCCATTAATGCTTCTTTAGAAGTCGAGGATGATCAAGTCGACATTGACTTCAGCAAAATGTCTTGTAACTACAGTAATTTCATTTTAAAAAATCGGTCTTCTAATCCTTTTCCCTCCAAATAAGAGCATGTTGCTTTTCTGCTCTATTGGTTGTGCAAATTCATTTTTTGCACGGCCTTAGTCAAAGTAATAAAGAGTATCTAAAGATCATACTCGCTCTTACTTCTAATCACAAGTTAGCCCTTGGCCTTTGCATCTTAACCCATATATACTGAGCCATCCATACCTTCCTCTATGGTGGCTCATCTCAGCCTTTTGGAACTATTTGTAGACCGGTGTGGATGGTCCAATTTTGGCTTTTTTCATATTTTTTTAAACTCTCCCACCATTCATCTAAGCCTGACCTGGGTATAATATCAAGTTATGGCCTATTTACACTTTCAAAAATCTTAAATTCAAACAAGTTTTCTACTTTTTTTATTCCACCGAGCATAGATTGCCTAAACTCTTTTGCCCTTTTCGTCCAACTAAATTCAGCCCTAAGTGGACTTAGTTTAGATATGAAGGCCTTTCTCCGGTTAATGAGTTTATACTAGATAAATGGGTTGAATCTTGGGCTAGTGCTTTAATGGCTCAGGACTTACATGCTTTAATGGCTCAGGACTTACATTTCAGCATCCTTTTAGACAATAAATGTGTGGTTGAAGTGTACTAGCCCAATCTATATGTTAGGCATTTTGGGCTAACTCAAGGGTTACCTTTTTCGGCAGCTCTTTCTACTAATGATGGCCATAGGACTCGATCATTATTCCATTTAGACTTGATTTTAGAAAGTAATACTCTCTAAAGTGATAGAATGGCCAATTTTAAGATTGAACACTTGCCTATTCACCCCAATTATAACAAACTATACAATGAGTGGTGGACCAACGTCACCCAGAGATACATGTCCAAACTAATGGATGAAATTTTTATTTTACAAGATTTCACTACCCCATCCTCCATTGCTCAATTTTACACTAGTTCATCTCGTGTGATGTAGGGTTAGGAATAAGCCAAGACTAAGTATATGCACCTAACCGAAATCATTAATTTTGAACATTCTTACAAAATAAAATACAACTATCTTAAACCACATGAAATGTATTGTTGAGTAAAATATATATGGGTTAAGCTTCAAATTGAGGCCAACAAAAGAGCTTTAAGAAAAAGGGTAGAGATTGCCAAACAAAGGTAAGAAATATTAACCCAAGAACGGCTTCTTTAGGATAAGTGAGACTCAGGCAAAGAGGCTACAATTTGCTCAAGGTGGGTAAAAATGAGGGTTCCTTGATCCAGCTGGCCCAAAATTCCAAATGCTTCTTTTGGAGTAGTTAGAGCCCCGTTAAGCCGAACAAATTGCCAAGGAAAAGACAAAGTCTCTTGGGCCTTTTCTTATGATGATGATTAGCCGGTTACAACCAGAGCTCGCAAATGAGCAACCTTTAGTTTGGCTAGGTATAACTCATTTTATATTTTATTAATACCCAAATCACTTTCTTACTAATTGAATTTACTTTCTCAGTGGCCATTCCTAAAGAAATTCTGAGTCAACCTGGCAAACGTCCTCCTTTGAAGATTGAGGAGCCTCTACAAAAAAGATTCAAATTCAAGTTAATATACCATGGTTTGATATTCATCTATTCTTTTATGTCAAATCATATCTAATTTCATCTTTGCTTTCTAGGCTAATAAGGCCAAAAGTGTGAATCTTAAAATCAAGCTTCCCTCCCCCAACAAAACTTCAGCTGGTTCAAAACTGAATCCTTTAGCTAGTTCAAGGATTTCTAGCCAACCAATCTTCCCTTTTCTAAACTAAGCATCTAGTCATCAGTTGAGAAAGAGATTCCTCCCTTGGCCGAGCAAGAACCTCTCCACACTGAAAAGCATGTAGATCTAGAGGCAAATTAGCATAAAGATACAGGAATTGATGTTTTAGTTGATCTCGACACTGATCTACCTCCTAATACTGTGACTAAGGTAAGCCTTCTCTCTTGATTTGTACATTTCTTATTGAAATAACTCTTTACTAACTTAACCAATTTTAGGAGGAAGAGTTGGATAGCTAGACCAATTTTTTTTTCAAATTTTAATCCTATGGTTGTCGAGCCTATTACTTCTACTAAGACTTTTGCTTAAGCTAATATTACCCACATCTAAGAGTCATTAAACTTGGCTTATGCTATTGAAGAATATCTCAATAAATTAGCCACTTTCAAGGACCGTGGTTCGACTATACTTCTAGATGTTAATGTTGTCAACATAATGCGTGACTCATTATCTTTCATTTATAAGCATGCCACC
Organism: Reutealis trisperma; assembly: GCA_947687605.1. Classification (NCBI taxonomy): domain Eukaryota; kingdom Viridiplantae; phylum Streptophyta; class Magnoliopsida; order Malpighiales; family Euphorbiaceae; genus Reutealis; species Reutealis trisperma. Next base: position 25,848 of record CANTUT010001643.1, on the reverse strand, counting down.
TCTAACCATTTCGATGTTGGTGCTAAAGCCAATGTTGATCACTTCTTCTAGGAACCTCATACTTATGCTGAGGACTATGGGGTAGCTCGAATTATTCTGAATTAGCACTAAGATGCTACTTAGAAGATTATTGAGACTGATGTTTCCATTCAGTATATGAAGAAGTTGGGCATTAAAATGGTCACCAAGCAAAAACAATTGTCTGACCAGAAGAAGCATATTTTGCATAAGATCAACTGACTTTGATAAGAAATGCACAAACTAGAGGCCCAAGCTGTTGAAGTGGACCATATGAAGGTGTGAGGCCTCGGCCGAGCACCTGGTCCAATCCGCCAAAGGGAGTTGAAAATGTCCATTTGGAAGAAACATCATGATTGGAACCCGCTATAAGTTCAGAAAAATTATATTTTATAAGTTGTAATTTGCAAAAGGAGTCACCACTTTAATTTTGTTTATTTTTAGTTGGGAAAATCAAAGGAAAAACCTAATTTGATTGACTCTAAAATTATAACATATATCCCAAATGACCAAAGAGGGCTCGGGGACTAGGTTTTGGTTAAAACAATATAAAAGAAATTAGTTTGGCTTAAATACAAAATAACTTTTATAAAAAAAAAAGAAGTTTTTATGTATGCATGAACAAATATAATATGATGTATGAAACAAATATTATTTGTGCAATGCATGGCGAATATGAGATAATGACAATTATAAAATATGAAAAATAAAGAAAAACTATTTAAAACTATTACAAGTTAAAATATCAAAATTAGAGGATCTTTCCTCTAGCCCTTATGAGTTTTAAGAAAAGCACACATTCCCTAAATCTAAACAAATAAAATAATAAAATAATAAAAAAGAACTAAAGTTTCAACTTTGATTTAAGAAAAGCAATTTCAATCCTAAACTATGTGAAGAAGATGGTAGAGAGAAAAAGTTGTTAATTTTAGCGGACTTGAATGCCTTAGAGATGACAAGCTTGTGTATCCCTTTGAATGAGAATCAAACTCCACGTAGTTCTTTCTTCTTGCGAAGGAGGGATTTTTAAGTCATTGCCTTTGTTATCATGTTTTGATTAATTTTAAGGGTTTAAGGGATTTGTTAATTAGATCATATTTTAATTAGCAAAAATTAGATCTTTTCAGATTTAGACCTTGAAATCGAAAAGGAAAAGGAAAGAACTTTTACCTTTGGCTTTCAACTCGACGAACATAAAGAGCGAGTTTGTCCATCTTTTCTTAGGGATGGCACAAGTAGTCCTTTTGGAAGAAGAACTCTTGAACAGCACAAACTCTTCTTAGAGGGACTTGGATCACACATTTGCTTGATTATTACGAATTTCTTTTAAAAGAAATAACTTCAGTTGCACCTTTTCTTGATTAGGAAGCTTAGAGATAGGGTTTTGGGTGATTAGGAGGCTTATGAATGGGGTTTTGGGGTGATTAGGAAACTTATGAATAAGATTTAAGGTGATGGAAGAAGTTTTGGAATGGGGTTTTAAAGATTTGGAGATTTAGAAAGAGGATTTTGATGATTGGAAAGGTTAAGAATAGGGTTTAGAAAGCTTTAGGGAGAGTATAGAAGCATATAATTGTGTGTCTAAGTTGTTAGGAGGTGCCAGGTATTTATAGAAGGAGTTTGGGGCTAAAAATTCACAGTTTCCATGTAGGATTTTGAAAGGGGCACGCTGCGGTAACTGGGTGATGCTTGTGGTAACTGCAAAGCCCTTTACATTTACCATAGGGCCCGCTACAGTAGCGAATTGGCTACCGCAGGGACCTCTACGGTAACCACAGAGGAGGCTGCGACAGCTCATTTTTCAGCCCGTTCTCATCTGTTTTTGGTCCGATTTAAGTCCAGGTTGATTACATGGGTTCATAAACAAGTGCTAATCATCTGAAGGTGCAAATTTCAAGGAATTTATTTTTCAATGGGGCGTTGCTCCCTTGACCCCTACCCGCTAACCGACTAGCGGGACTGCCGTATGCATAGCGCATGAATCTTAGCAAGTGTCAAGCTGCGGTCGAATCCTAAGGGTACAAATTTGAGGGTTCACAGAAGGATACTAATGCCAGCTTGATTTAAGAAACAAAGTCTAACCTAGAAGGCATTAATAAGATCTGGCAAGCTATGATCTCAATAGTTCAATCATTAGAGCGTGAAGTCCCAAAAGCATGATCTCGGTAAGATTAGATCTCTAAAATTCTTGAAAAAATTTTCAAAATTCTATAATTATGAATTATGTTATGGTCTAAACTCTTTTTTTTTTTTTTTTATATATGAACACATTTTGTATTATAGCCGGTCTCTTCGCCAATTTTGAATTATATTTTAAGTTTACTTCTTGTTGACCGATTCATCAGTGTTTTATGGAAATTTTTTGCTATATACTTCATGTTTTGTACATATAATCTATCATTGGTTCAAGTTAACTAAAACAAATATTATGAAAAACCAAAATCTTAATTTTTCATTTGGCTTAAAAATACTTGCAATAATTTACAAATTATAGGCCAATCTTATGATTAGATTTGACTGTTAAGGTTTATTCTAGGCCAAGTTTGCAACAAAAATTTGGCTATTATATATGAGATTCTTTTTTAAACAATGATTGATTAACTCCTTCCCAAAAAGACGATCTATATATCTTTAAGAATTTGCCATTGATTGCTCAGTCATGTAATTCACCATCTTGATTAGATAATTAGTATGCTTCATTCCCCTTTATTTCCTTAATTTAATAAGGGCCTTCCCAGTTTGGAGACCACTCACCCAGTTCAAGTGTTTTTGATCCTACTAGTAGTATGACTTTCTAAATAAGGTTTCCCACCTTGAATTCTTTTGGCCTAACCTTTTTATTATAAGCTCGTTATACTCTTTTCTTCTGTGATTGGATTCAGGCTAGAGTTGCTAGCCGATCATAATCAAGATCATCCAATTATTTTAGCATGGCTTGATTATATTTAATAGCTGCTAATTCATCCTAAAGTCTCCTCCTCAAGGATTTCACTATTAATTCTATGAGAATCATTGCACTATGGCCAAATATGAGCTTGTAAGGAGTTGCCACCATAGGCGTTCTTAATGTGGTTCTGAGGGCCCATAGAGTTTCACTTAATAACTCATGCCAAACTCAAGGGTTATCATCAACCATCTTTTGGATATTTGCTTTGTTCAACTTGTTCATTGATTTGACCTAATAATTAGCTTAAGCATAATATGGTGTGGAATGTACAAGCTTCATGCTATATTCTTTTTAGAATTCTTTAACTTCATCTTTAGTAAAGATCATCCCTTCGTTGGTCATAATTGTTTGTGGTAAACTACTCTAGTGCAAAATATATTCTTTAAAAAAATTAATGACAAATTGTTGGTTGACCACCTTTAGTGGTATTGCTTCCACCCATTTTGAAAAATAATTAGTGGCCACAAGAATAAATGAGTATTGCTTAGAAGATGGTGGGTAGATTTTACTAATGATATATATAACCCAACCTCTAAATGACCAAGGTTTTATGACCAAACATAATTCATCAGCAAGAACTTATTGAGTCGGTCCATGTTTTTAATAGGCTTCATACCCTCTAGCGTAATCATAGTTGTCTTTTTCTATGCTTGGCCACCAAAATCCATACTGCTCAAGGAGCTACCTCATCATTTTTCTAGACTAGTGAGCCCCAGCTACTCATTTATGGACCTCAACCATTGTTAACATTACTTCTTTCGGACTAAGGCATAATAATAACTCTCCGCTAGGATTTTTTTATAGAATTCACTTTGATCTTCCTAAAACCTTGGTGCAATCAGCCTAATTCTATGATCTGCCCTGAGGATGGATCTTTCAAATAATTGACTATCTCAGCTCACCAATCTTTTGATAAGTCCATCATGAATATCTCTTTGTGTTTCATTATTTGTTCTTTTAATCAATTTATCCTTTTAACATATAATACTGAAATTGGTCTATATTGTAGGGAACCAAGCTAAATAACCAGATGCCCCTTAGGCTAATTATTTGGCTTCTTTATTTTCAGCTCTCAAAGCACACTCTAGCAAAAAATGCTCAAAGCTATCTAACAAATGCATAGCATTATTTTAATAGGGCCAAAGGGTTGTTAACTCACAATCATATTCCTTAGAAACTTGCTTTACTACCAATAAAAAATCTCCTCTTATGTCAACGGATTGAACACCCAGTTTTGTAAGGATCTTAAGTCTAATAATTAGGGCTTTGAATTTGGCTTGGTTGTTTATACATGGAAAGTCGAGTACAAATCCTAATTTGGTAGAAATGCACCCAGGTGAAGTGATAACTGTGCCTGCTCTAGCTGAACTTATTGTCCTTGATTCATCAAACCATATTTGCTAATTCAATTCCACCAGACAATCAATTTCTTTTGTGATTTGTTCATCAGTTAGATGGTGAGCTAGGAAGTCAACCAAGGCCTGTCCTTTTACTACTTTTTGAGGTACAAACTGTAGTGCAAACTCTGACAAACCCATAACCCACTTATCCATTTTATTCCTCAAAAAGAGTCGAAACAATATATACTTGATCATATCGGTCTTGTTAATAACTAAGATTACCACAGGCAACATATAGTATCTTAATTTTGTGTATAAGAAATACAAGGCTAAGTATAGTTTTTCTACCAGCATGTATTTAACCTCGGTCATCGTCGAACACTAGCTACGATAATAAATTGCTCTTTTAAAACCTCCTTGTTCTTGAGCTAGCATACTTCTAATGGAGTCTTCTGATGTCAAAATATATAAAATGAGGCTCTGATTTGACATTGATGGAGTCATAACTGGGGGCTTTCTTAAATAAGCCTTGATTTCGTTGAACACCGCCTAGTGTTCTTCAATCTAGATGAATTCATTTTCATTCTTAATCTTTAATAGTCCCTTTTATGACCTCAGTTTCCTTGTAGTATTTGCAATGAACCTTCTCAAAAAGTTGATTTAACTATCAGCCTTTGTAATTCTTTCTAAGAATGGGGTGGTAGGGCTTCAATAATTGTTTTAGCGTTATTCTTATCCAATTCTACTCCTCTCTGATGGACTAAGAAGCTGAGAAAGTTTCCAACTGATACCCCAAAAGCACACTTGAGAGGGTTCATTTTTAACTTATATACCCTCATTCGGTCAAAAGCTTTATGGAGATCGGCCAAATGTTGCTCTTCTTGCTGAGATTGAATAACCACATCATTTATGTATACCTTTAAGAATTTTCCAATCATGTCATGAAAGATAAGGTTCATAGCACACTGGTAAGTAGTGTGAACCCTTAAATTTGCACCATTTTGATCCGGCTGTAGCTTGACACCTACTAAGGATAGTGCGCTACGCATACGGCGGTCCCGCTAGCCGATTAGCGGACAGAGGTCAAGGGGCCAGTGCCCCTTGCAGGGTGCTGGGTAGTGCCCTGTTGAAAAATAAATTTCCTAAATCTTTTAGCTCTAGTCGATTGCTTTTCAATCACAAACTCATAGAATCAAACCGAGCTCGAATTGGAACTGAAACGGACTAAAAATGGATGAAAAAGCAAGAAACAGGTCGAACCAGCTGGCCAGCGCACAAGAGGCATGCTGTAAACCCTCAAATTTGCACCTTTATGATCTAACTGTAGCTTAACACCTACTAAGAATAGTGCATTACGTATACGGCGGTCCCGCTAGCCGGTTAGCGGGCAGGGGTCAAGAGGGCAGCGCCCCTTGCGGAGTGCGAGGCAGTGCCCTGTTGAAAAATAAATTTTTTGAATTTTTCATCTCCAGTCGACTGCTTTTCATTCATGAACCCATAAGATCAAACCAAGCTCGAATCAGAATTGAAACAGACCCGAAACGGACAAAAAAGCAGGAAACAGGTCGAACAAGCCGACCAGTGCACGAGAGGAGTGCCGCCATCTGGACAACACTCTTTCTGTGTCGCTATCTGGGTAGCACGCCTGCTGTGCTGCCATGGGTAGCATTAAATTTATGCCGGCAGTAAGGCGGCACGCTCAATGTGCCGGCGGTAAGGCGCACTCGGCATGTCACCGGTGTCACCAGCGACATGTTGGTGCCGCCGTCCGTACCGCCAGCACCCCCTTCGCTAGATCTATAAATAGGGCCTTCTTCCAGCTCATTTACATAGGTTCCAAGGTAGAAATTCTCTCTTACACTAATATTCTTGTTGCTTTTAGATTCAGATTTCAAGTCTTTTGAATTCAAGATGGAGTTGAGATTCAGAGCAAGGCTCGTTCCATTTGTCAAAAAAATCAAGGAAAGCAAAGGTATATTCCCTTTTCCATTCTCAAAATTCTAAATTCAGATCTAGAATTATATTTAGGTCTAAAACAGTAAAGATCTAAAATTTATTAATTTAAGAATCAAAATTAAATTAATAAAAAAACCGCACTTTTTTCCATAACCCCTCCTTCACAAGAAGGAAGAACTGCGTGGGATTTTGATTCCTATTCAATAGGAAACACAGGCTACCATTCTGAAGGGCATCAACTCCAAAATCTTTTTATCAATATTTTATTTTAATTTATTTATATTAATATTTTATTTATGATTTTATATTAATTTATTTGAGAAATGTGTGCTTTTCCTAGTACCCATGAGGGCTAGAGGAAAAATCCTCTTTATTTCAATTATTTTGATATTGTAATAATTAAGTAGGATTTATCTTGCCTATTTATTTACAATTGTCATTCCATCTCATCATATATATCTGTTTCATTCATCATTATATTTCTATTCATACATACATGAAAATTCCTTTTTCAAGAGTTATTTTGCAATTCTAGCCAAACTGAAAAAAATACATTTTCTCACTTGAGTAATTATCAAAACCTAATCCCCGAGCCCTCTTTGGTCATTCGTGGATTAGTGCTTTTCCATTGGGACAAAATCAAAACATTTTTGGAGTCAATCAATTTGGGTTTTCTTTAATTCAATTAAAACAAGTAAATTAAAGTGGTGACTCACTTTCACAACTTCCAAAATCACAAAAATCAATTTTCTAAACTCAAAGCAAGTTCCAATCATGGAGTTTCTCTCGAAGAGCATTTCGATTCCTCGACGGATCAGACCGGTACTCGGGCGAGGCCTCACACGCGCCACTACTCTGGATGGCACGTCTGCCGTGCCGCCGCTCTGGGTGGTACGAAATTCATGCCAACAGTAAAGCGCCACGTTGACAACCGGCATGTCACTGGTGCCACTCATGCCGCCGGCACCCCCTTCACCAGCTCTATAAATAGAGCCTCCTTCCAACTCATTTGGGGGGGAATTTGAATGCAAAAATCCTCCTATATTGCTTGCTCTGCTTGTTGTGTTTAAGTTCTGCTTGAAATTTGATACAAAAGCTGTGGTTTCAATTTCTTTTTAATTTACATTCATTACGCTATTTTGCTAACCTTTTGCTATTAAGGTTCAACTTCAAGGTCCTAAATCCAAAGTGGAGCTTAGATTCAAAGTTAAACTCACCCCATTCATTCGAAAATTAAGGAAAGCAAAGGTATAATCTTCTTTCTATTTTTAAAATTCTAAACTCAGATCTAGAATTCTCTTTAGGTCTAAAATAGATCTGAAATTTATTAATTTAAGAATTAGAATTAAATTAATAAACAAACCAATGATTTTTTTTCAGAACCCCTCCTCCGCAAAAAGGAAAAATTGCATGGGATTTGATTCCTATTCAATAGGATACAGGCTGCCATTTTGAAAAGGCATCAACTCCAAAATCTTTTTTATTAATATTTTTCCCTTTTATTTCGATTTATTTATATTATATTAATCTTTTATTTCTGATCTTATATTAGCTTAGTTGGTGAATGTATGCTTTTTCTAGTACCCATAAGGGCTAGAGAAAAGATCCTCCTTATTTCAATTATTTTGATCTTGTAATAATTAAGTAAGATCTATTTAGCTTGTTTGTCTACAATTGTTATTCCATCTCATCATATATATTTGTTTCATTCATCATTATATTCCTGTTCATGCATACATGAAAATTCCTTTTTAAGAGTTATTTTGCAATTTTAGCCGAACTAAAGAAAAATATATTTTTTTCTCAATTGTGTAATTACCAAAACCTAATCCCCGAGTCCTCCTTGGTCACTCACAGATTGGTGCATTTTTCATTGGGATAAAAACAAAATATTTTTGGAGTCAATCAATTTGGGTTTTCTTTAATTTTCCCAATTAAAATAAATAAATTAAAGTAGTGACTCACTTTCACAACCTCAAAATCGCAAAAATCAATTTTTTGAACTCACAGCGAGTTCCAATCGTGGAGTTTCTTTCGAAGAGCATTTCGATTTCTCAGCGGATTAGACCGGTGCTCGGGTGAGGCCTCATAGTTGGCGACTCTGTTGGGGACTTAAAATCTTTTTCAAATAAAAGATAAAGTGGATTGCTTTTGGTAAAATACCAAGTTTGGCTTTAAATGCAAAATAACTCTGTCATGCATCAATACATCGGACTCCTGGTCTACAAAAGCCTAGCTTCTAAGAAAATAAAGGATAGAAAGTAACATCGAGTGGGCAACCTTCCTTAGGTCTGCTTGCCGATAGTGAAATATTTAGCCCATGATGTATCCTCTAATCCTTTTAAAGGTGTAATAAGTATGCACGTACCATTTGACCCACGCGAGGCTCCTTGTCTCACATGTGGTTAGGTATATCACATCTCTAGTGTGATGGGTTCCCTTTAAACCACCTTAACCCTCTCATGTAATGACTCATAGAACCTTCTTTTAGGATTGTATGTACCATAATACTTAATTTGGTATGTCATTATCATGAAACCTTTTCATTTATACATACATGCATCATAGCTTGAACCTTATGAAGAGTCAAAAAACCTATCCAAATGTCTTCACACCCAAAGCCCATGGTCCATCTAAACCTATGGTCAACACCCAAAGCTCATGATCCATGGTCCATCTAAACCCATGGTCAATACCTAAAGCTCATGACCTATGGTCCACCTAAACCTATAGTCAAAACCCAAAGCCCATGATCCATTTAAACCCATGGTCAACACCTAAAGCCCATGGTCCACCTAAATCCATGGTCAAAACCTGAAGCCCATGGTCCATTTAAACCCATGGTCAACACCCAAAGCCCATAGTCCACCTAAACCCATGGTCAATACCCAAAACCCATGGTTCACCTAAATCCATGGTCAACACCCAAAGCCCATGGTCCACCTAAACCCATGGTCAAAGCCCAAAACTCATGGTTCACCCAAAACCCATAGTCTAGTCCTATCCAAACCCATGTCAAACTCATGGTAAAAATAAACCTATCTATGGTACCCTTATCCTTATCCATAAACTCTATCCAAGCTAAACACTGACCTAACTTTCTACTATCATAGTCTTTACCCAAGCTAAACACTGATCTAGCTTTATCCTTAAACATCCTTACCAAAGCTAAATACTGACTTAGCGTCACTCTAAACTAAATGCTGACTAGGTTTCATCTCTTACATCACTATCCAAGCCCATGGCCTATCTAAGCCCATGATCTAGTCTAACCCATTATCCAACTATCACCAAACCCATGGTCCACCCAACATCCAAATCCATGGTACATCCATACCTAATTGCAAAACCCATGGTCACTCTATCCTTAAGCCCATGGTAAACCATTCACAAATCACAATCCCAATCACCCAAAGCTAAATTCTGATCTAGCTACTCAAAGCTAAAATCTAACCTAGCCACCCTAAGCTAAATTCTAACTTAGCCACTCAAAGCTAAAATCTGATCTAGCCACTCAAAGCTAAAATATGATATAGCCACCCAAAGCTAAAATCTAACCTAGCTCCCTTAGCTAAATACCTACCTAGCTAACATCATACACTTCTACCCTCATCTTTATCCATAGACCTTAACCTAACCATAAGACATTTTCCTCCATTGTCATTAAGCCAAAGATCCTTTGGTTTGTCACACCTCCCTATAACCATTTTTTTTTTCCCCAAAGCTTGATACTAACCCATTTGCTTTTCCCTTTCGAAGGTTGACAAAATGTCTATTGCCGGAGATGAAGTCACTGCTACCAGAGCTGATGAAATCTTTAACAAACTTCTTGTTAAGCTCTCTGAACAACAAGAGACCCTGATGAAGAGGCAAGATGCTTATTTTCAAGACCTGCTCAAAGCCCAAAGAAGGGCCATTATGGAAGATGTCTGCACCTTGATGGAACAGACCTCCTTGGTCTAAAGCTCAACCAATCCAAAACTACTCAAATCTGACCCAAGACCCACTCTTTATCCTGTCTATGGATTCACTTCCAGAGCTGATTCCAAAGACAAAGAGCCTGCAAACACTGACACGATCCCACCACTACCTATTCTATCACCTGAATTCCTTAGAAATAACTCACTCTATCAACCCATGATAGTTGAACCACCAAATTTCACCCCTACTCTCACTTCTCGACCCACGGATCCTTTCCAAAGGAAGGAAGTCAACCCTAAAATCAAAGCCTTTATGGAAAAAGTGAAGCACATGAAAAAAATGCTGAAGAAGAAAGAGAACCTAGTTGATACAGGCTCCCTGAGCTTATTTCCTAATGCAAGAGTCTCGCCAAAGTTCAAGATGCCAAATTTGGACAAATTTGATGGTACTAGTTGCCCCAAGATCTATTTAAAAATGTACAAGGGGGCAATGCATCCCTTTGGTATCAACAATGAGCTCCTTGCTCAACTTTTTCAGCAAACTCTTACTGATCCTGCCTTAAGATGGTTTATTAACTTGGATGATACCCAAAAACATACTTGGGAGGACATTTGCAAGGCATTTTTCGAACAGTACCACTATAATATTGAAGTCGACATTACAGGAAGGGATTTAAAAACAACAAAGCAACTTCCGGATGAGTCCTTTTCCATGTTCCTTACAAGGTGGAGGGCTAAAGCTGCTCAAATGGTAAACAGGCCAACCGAGCAAGAACAAGTAGATATCATTGTCAAGAATCTACTTCCCACCTATGAAGCCCATGTGTTAACACAATACCTACCCACCTTCAGAGCTTTGGTTGCAACTGTGTCAAAAGTTGAAGATTGCATCTGAAGTACATCATTTCAAGCTAAATTCCCCACCACCAACTTGAATAGTGATGAGAATCTAGTTCTAACTCAACCCCACCTTACCTCAACCGCAGAAGGCATGTTATGGAATAGTTCAAGTTTAGCTAATCTGACCTGTTTGAGATTGAATTCCAATTCTAAACCTGAGTCCAAGGCTGAATCTCAAAAGTATGAGTACAAATCTGAGTCGAAGTCTGTCATCTTATTTTTCTTTATTCTCGTCAACCATAGTGGTTCCTTTTGTCATCTTGCAATAAAGTTTTCTTTATAGTAATCCACATACATTTTCTTTTTGTTTTCCTTTTTAGTCCGACATGGATAAGCTTACCAAAAAAAAAAAAAAAAAAAAGAGAGAGAGAAATGAACAAACATTCAAATCCACCACAATTAGCACATGTTAGAATTTGAGGTGCCATCAACAAATTTCATCTAATCAAAGAATGTCAAATGATCAAATAGTTGAAGCATAAAAAGCATGTAAATGTAATTACTTATTGCACATTGGGTAATCAAATAATGCACCTCAACAAGGGGCAATAAGTTTAAAGAAGACTTTTGTTAACTCCAGAATTCAAAGGTCAGAGCCCTTCAAAATAAAAAAGGCAACAACCCAAACCATGGTGGAATTTTCTTCCAAATTTCATTAATTCAAGCTCGCTAAGTTGAAAATCCAAAACGGCGGCTCAGGTAAAAGTTAGAGCTAAAAGAAATAGAGAGAGAGAGAGAGAGAGAGAGAGAGAGAAAGCTCATCCAAGTCATCTTCCTTTATGTCTGAAGTTTTCAAATCATTTTCAATCAATCTATCTCATCTCATGTATCTAGAGTCATCCTTCCTCACCAGAGATTCATTTTCTAAGGATTTTCTATCTTCTATGCCCTTATCCTACAATGGGGGCATGTCTTCTTAGGTCATCATCTGTTGTCAATCCATCCCGTCACTTAGCTCAAAGAGCTAAGGCACAATCCCTCATACATGTCCCCAATCTATCACATTCTTATCTCTCATTTGAAAGTATGATTCCCAATTTATCTTCTTCCACTAGCCTTTTAGCCATTCCTAAGGGCTCTTCGTGTCAACTAATGCAATTTACAATTAAGTGTCACTCTAAGAGTCTCTTCAATCTCAAACAGTAAGAAAAGCTTAACTTGTTCTTTTCCATGATTCATGCTACAAAGAGCAAAATCATACAACCTCCATGATTCTTTTCAGAAGTTTCAGCCTATGTTCAAACCATTCTCAAATTTATGAAATCATACTATTCCATCCTAAGTCTCATTGGCAAATCATACCACATGCCACCCATTCCTTGGCATTATCTCAAAATGAATAGAACCAAAATTCCCAAGTCTATCAGGGCTTATCATCTTTAAATCTAGTTTCTTTGGCAAAATTAGAAGTCGAGGCATATCTCCCAAAAAGCCTTCATTAAGAAGCCTAAACCAAAAGCCTTCATCAAGAAGGCAAAATCTAAAAGCCTTCATGAAGAAGTCCAGACCCAAAAGCCTTCATCAAGAAGCTCAAATCTAAAAGTTTCAACCTACCTTCAAACCAAGAAGCCTTCATTAAGAAGCCCAAATCCAAAAGCCTTCATCAAGAAGCTCAAATCTAAAAGTTTCAACCTACCTTTAAACTAAGAAACCTTCGTTAAGAGGCACATGACCCAAAAGCCTTCACCATGAAGCCCAAATCCAAAAGCCTTCGCCATGAAGCCCAGATCCAAAAGCCTTTACCATAAAGCCCAAAACCAAAAGCCTTCGCCATGAAGCCCAAAACCAAAAGCCTTCATCAAGAAGCTCAAATCTAGAAGTTTCAACCTACCTTCAAACCGAGAAGCCTTCATTAAGAGGCGCATGACCCAAAAGCCTTCACTATGAAACCCAAATCCAAAAGCCTTCACCATGAAGCCTAGATCCAAAAGCCTTCGCCATGAAGCCCAAAACCAAAAGCCTTCACGATGAAGCCCAAGACCAATAGCCTTCATCATAAAGTCTAAACTAAGAAGCCTTCACCATGAAGCCCACTCCCAAAAGGCCTTCATTTATGAAGCCTATGATCTCCTTTAAAGGCAAAATCAGACAAGGCCTTTTAAATGGATTTCCTTCACTAGACCAACCCTCCTTAGCTAAGACCTTTCCCTACAAGGACTAATCTTTAACTGTAACTTTTAATGGGCAAACCAAGTTGAGCCACCCATGTTGACATTCCCACACCCCTAGAGTTTCAGAGACATAGCCTTCTCTAAATCCTTTTAACACCAAAGCCAAACAGATAGCTTTAATCCTAGCTTTTCTAACATCAAGGCTGAACAAATAACTTTGTTCCTATTTCTCTTGACATCAAGGCCAAACAAATAGCTTAAATCCTATTCCTCCTAATACCAAAGCCGAACAGATAGCTTTGATCTTAATCCTTCTAATACCAAAGCCAAACAGATAGCTTTGATCCCAACTTTCCCAACCAATAAAGCCAAACAAATAGCTTTGACTATAATCCTCCCAACCACCAAAGCCAAACAGATAGCTTTGATCCCAAAATTCCCAAACATCAAAGCCAAACATATAACTTTGATCATTATCTCCCCAATAGTAGGTTCGAACAGGTGACCTTGTTAAACCAATTTGAATTCCTTAGGTGGACCAAATCTCCAAGTCTTAAAGTCTAGGTAGAACAAATAGCCTTGATTAAAATTCACCAAATCATACTTACCTCCAACAATTAGGTTGGACATATAGCTTTAATTGAAGATCACCATAACCATTCTCACATCCAATGCCAAGGTCAAACTAATAGCCATTGATAAAACTTTATTTATCCTATGGGCCCTCTCCCAAAAGGTCATATCCTTATACCATGTTTGTCCTTCATAAGATTCAGTTTGCATAAAGCACAAATGTCCTCATGCATCACAAGCCCAGAGTCTGATAAGGTATAGCCCAGGTTCTGACATGGCACAATCTAGAATCTGACATGGCAAAAGAACATATAAGCCAAAAAAATGATATTGCAAGAGCACAAGCCCAAAGTCTGACATGGCATCTCTTTCCAAGGTTCACTATCATCAGAATTGCCTTTTGCTTAAAACCAATTATGATAAGGGGGCAGCTATGAACCCTTAAATTTGCACCCTTATGATCCGGCTATAGCTTGACACCTACTAAGGATAGTGTGCTATGCATACGATGATCCCACTAGCCAGTTAATTGGCAGGGGTTAAGGGGGCAGCACCCCTTGCCGGGTGCGGGGCAGCGCTCTGTTGAAAAAAAAATATTATGAATCTTTCACCTCCAGTCAACTGCTTTTCAATCATAAACTCATAGAATCAAACCGAGCTTGAATCAAAACTAAAACAGACTAGAAATGGATGAAAAAGCAGAAAACAGGTCGAACCAGCCGGCCAGCACTCAAGAGGCTCGTCGCCGCTCTAGGCGGCATGAAATTCGTGCCGACAGTAAGACGGTTGTTCATTGCTGCTCTGGGCGGCATGAAATTTGTGCCAACAATAAGGTGGCATGTTGACAACCGGCATGTCGCCAGTGTCGCCCATGCCGCCGGCACGTTGCCAATGCTGCCCGTGCCACTGGCAAGCTATCAGTGCTGCCACCCATGCCGCTGGCACCCCTTTCACCAGTTCTATAAATAGAGCCTCCTTCCAACTCATTTGGGGGGGAATTCCAATGCAAAAATCCTGCTATATTGCTCGCTCTGCTTGTTATGTTTAAGTTCTGCTTGAAATTTGATACAAAAGCTGTGGTTTCAATTTCTTTTTAATTTACATTCATTACGCTATTTTGCTAACCTTTTGCTGTTAAGGTTCAACTTCAAGGTCCTAAATCCAAAGTGGAGCTTAGATCCGGATTTAAGCTCACTCCATTCATTCGAAAATTAAGGAAAGCAAAGGTATAATCTTCTTTCTATTTTCAAAATTCTAAACACAAATCTAGAATTCTCTTTAAGTCTAAAATAGAAAATATCTAAAATTTATTAATTTAAGAATCAAAATTAAATTAATAAACGAACCAAGACTTTTTTTTCAGAACCCCTCCTTCGCAAGAAGGAAGAACTACGTGGGGTTTGATTCCTATTCAATAGGATATGCAGGCCGCCATTCTGAAAAGGCATCAACTCTAAAATCTTTTTTATTAATATTTTTTCCCTTTTATTTCAATTTATTTATATTATATTAATCTTTAATTTTTGATATTATATTAGCTTAGTTGGAGAATGTGTGCTTTTCCTAGTACCCATAAGGGCTAGAGGAAAGATCCTCCTTATTTCAATTGTTTTGATATTGTAATAATTAATTAAGATCTATTTAGCTTATTTGTCTACAATTGTCATTCCATCTCATCATATATATTTGTTTTATTCATCATTATATTTCTGTTCATGCATACACGAAAATTCCTTTTTAAGAGTTATTTTACAATTTTAGCCAAACTAAAGAAAAATATATTTTTTTTTCAATTGTGTAATTACCAAAACCTGATCCCTGAGCCCTTCTTGATCACTCATGGATTGGTGCATTTTCCATTGGGATAAAAATAAAATATTTTGGAGTCAATCAATTTGAATGTTTTTAAATTTTCCCAATTAAAATAAATAAATTAAAGTGGCGACTCACTTTCACAACCTCAAAATCACAAAAATCAATTTTTTGAACTCACAGTGAATTTTGATTGTGGAGTTTCTCCCGAAGAGCATTTTGATTTCTCAGTGGATCGGATCGGTGCTCGGGCGAGGCCTCACAAGTAGCCCTAATGTTTTTCAGGCTGAACGGTATAACTACCCACTCATATGCACTAATTGGCCTAGGGCATCTAAAAGTAGTCTTGCTCACATCATCCTCAATAATTTTAATATGATTATAGCCCAAATGCTCATCTATAAAACTAAGAATCATGTTGTAAGTAGTTGAATTTATCAACATATCTGAAATTGGCATAGGGTACTCGTCTTTAAGGGTTGCCTTATTTAGATTTCTAAAGTCCACACAAATTCTCAATTTCTCATTTTTCTTTATTACAGGAATAATGTTGGAGAGCCATTCCATAAATGTGGCCATTCTAATAAAACTTGCTTCAAGAAGCCTTTTGTTTTCCTCCCAAACTAACTCCTTTTATGAGTTGCTTAAACGACTTTTATCCTAGCTAAATTGGTAATTTGTGTTCCACTAAAGCTCAATCAAGGCTAGACATTTCATTATAGTTCTAAGCAAAATAATCTTTATACTTTCTCAAAAGTGATACCATCTTTGCCTCAAACTCTATGTTCAATTATGCACTAACGAAAGTTGGCTATGGGTTGGCCTCAGTACCAAGGTTCACTTCCTTCAAAGGGTCTTGCACTTCAGTAGGCTTGTCGTAAAGCTTCTAAGAAGCCATTTTCAAATCTTCCAAGTGTAATTGACTTGCAGGATCTTGCTTTTCATCCTTATAAATGCACTCAGCTACAGCTATGCCTCACTCCTTAAAAAGCCCTTATATCTTCTTTAAAACCTTCTCTTAATGCTTAGACATATCCATACTCAATGAGAAGCTAATGCTTGGCAAATGGGCTGAACTAAATAAGGTTTCAAGACCTTATTTGCTAAAATCCTAGACTGGTTAAGGGGTGCAAGCTTGAGTTATTTCTTTGCACTTTTGCCATCTTGAGATACCATCTCAGTGACCTAAGCCTCAGTTCATAAAACAAAGAATCAGCCATGTGCACTTTTTTCTCGAATGGATTTGTATCAGCATGCACAATCTCCATATAACCCTTTTTAAACAGGATCAAATTCTAGTGTATATAAGAGGGGATGTATTTGCTTGAGTGAATCCAATCATAGCCTAATAGAATATTATAGCTACTCTTGACATCCACTACAAACATACCTTTTGGCCAAGTTTCACAACTGACCTTCATTTGAACTATTAGGGATCCTTTTGCCATTATTTCCCCCCAATGAAATTAGTCATTAAAACATCGGCCTTTTCTAAATTGTCCTTGCTTAAACCGAGCTTTTTGAGAAGCCTTAGTAGCATGATTTTCACTCCAACTGCATTTTCCATTAGAACACCATTGACAAGGATCCCATTTACTTTGGCCTTTATATAAAGTGGTTAAATATGATTAGTTAAAGCTATGGTTGGTTCCTCCAAGACAACTAATTGTTGGACTTCTTTACCATCCTTGGAGGGTTTTGCCTCTAAAATGTTTACATCTAATGTTAATTGCTGGCCAGATTTAGGTATAAAATCATTCGACAAAATGGTGACCATATTAGTATTTTTTTTTCTTGAATATAAAGAACCTAATTTAGGAAGTGGAGTTTTCAGAAATTTGATAATGTTATCATTCTTGGGTTCTTCTAAATCATGCATTTCATCATCAATGAAATCATCTTCTAAAACTAAGTCATCATATTCCAAAGCTTCTATCTGTGAGGCCTCGCCCAAGCACCAGTCCGATCCACCGAGAGATCGAAATGCTCTTTGGGAGAAACTCCACGATTGGAACTCGCTGTGAGTTTGGAAAATTGATTTTTGTAATGTGCTAGTTGAAAAATGAGTCGCCACTTTAATTTATTTATTTTAATTGGAAAAATTAAAGAAAACCCAATATGATTGACTCGAAAAATAATTTGATTTATCCCAATTGAAAAGTGCACCAATCCGCGAGTGACCAAAGAGGGCTTAAGGATCAGGTTTTGGTAATTACACAATTAAGAAAATGTTATTTTCTTTAGTTTGGCTAAAAATGCAAAATAACTCTTAAAAATGAATTTTTGTATATGCATGAACAGGATATAATGATGAATGAAACAGATATATATATATATATATATATATATATATATATATATATATATATATATATATATATATATATATATATATATATATATATATATATATATATATATATATATATGATGTAATGGAATAACAATAATAAATAAATAGACAAGATAAATCCTACTTAATTATTACAATATCCAAACAAATGAAATAAAAAGGATCTTTTCTCTAGCCCTTATGGGTACTAGGAAAAGCACACATTCCTCAAAATAAACTAAAATAAAATCATAAATAAAGGATTAATACAAATAAAATCAAAGCAAAAAAGAAAACAATATTGATAAAAAGATTTTGGAGTTGATGCCCTTCAGAATGGCAGTCTGCGTATCCTATTGAATAGGAATCAAACCCCACACAGTTCTCCCTTCTTGCGAAGGAGGGGTTTTAAAAATGTGTTGGTTTACTTATTAACTTAATTCTGATTCTTAAATTAATAAGTTTTTAGATCTTTTCAGTTTTAAATCTAAAGAGAATTCTAGATCTGAATTTAGAATTTTCAAGATAGAAAAGGGATTATACCTTTGCTTTTCTTGGCTTTCAAATGAATGGAATGAGTTTTGCTCTGGATCTCAACTCCACCTTGAATTCAAAGGAAACTTGGAATCTGGATCTAGAAGCAACAAGTGTGTTAGTATACGAAAGAATGTATGCTTTGAAATATGTCTCAACTACTTTGAAATCTCTTGAATTACTTTGGAATGCCTTGGAAGTCATGTCAAAGTGTGTCCAAATGAGCTTGAAGGTGGCTCTATTTATAGAGCTGCCAGAGGGGGTTCCAGCGGTACGGACGGCAGCGTCGACTCGATGCCAGTGGCACGGGTGCCACCAGCGACCCGTCGGCCATCCAGGTGGCACGGTAGGCGTGCTGCCTATCTGCTGGCAGAAATTCAATGCCACCTATGGCGGCATGACGGCACAAAATGCGTGCCGCCCAAAAGGTGGCACGGCAAGTGTGCCTCTTCGTGCAGTTCGACCTGCTTCTTGCTTTTTCGTCCATTTTTCAGTTTTGATTCAAGCTCGGTTTGATCCTATGGGTTCATGACTGAAAAGCAGTCGATTGAAGGTGAAAGATTCAGGAAATTTATTTTTCAACGGGGTGCTGCCCCCTTGACCCCTATCCGCTAACCGGCTAGTGGGACCGCCATATGCATAGCGCCCTATTCTTAGTAGATGTCAAGCTGCAGTTGAATCAAGAGGTGTAAATTTGTGGGTTCACAGCTGCCCCCTCATCAGAATTGGCTTTAAGCAAAAGGCAATTCTGATGATAGTGAACCTTGGGAAGAGATGCCATGTCAGACTTTGGGCTTGTGCTCCTGCAACATTATATTTTTGGCTTATATGTTCTTTTGCCATGTCAAATTCTAGGCTGTGCCATGTCAGAACTTGGGCTATACCATGCCAGACTCTAGGCTTGCAATATCTGCTTTTGCTTATCATGCATGGGGACATTTATGCTTTGTGCAAACTGAACCTTATGAAGGACAAACAAGGTATAAAGATATGAACCTTTTGGGAGAGGGCCCATAGGATAAATGAGATTTTGTCAATGGCTATTGGTTTGACCTTGACGTTGGATGTGAGAATGGTGATCTTCAATTGTTTGGAGATAAAGATGCTCTGATGAATTTTAATCAAGGCTATCTGTTTTGTCTAGACTTTGAAAGATTTGGAGATTTGGTCCACCTAGGGAATTCAAATTGGTTTAGCAAGGCCATCTGTTCGGCCCTACTATTAGGGAGATTATGATCAAAGTTATCTGTTTGACTTTGATGTTTGGGAAGATTGGGATCAAAGCTATCTGTTTGGCCTTTATTGGTTGGAAAAGTTGGGATCAAAGCTATCTATTTGGCTTTAGTATTAGAAGGATTGGGATCAAAGCTATCTATTCGGCTTTGGTGTTGGGAAAGTTGGGATCAAAGCTATTTGTTTGGCCTTGATGTTAGGAAAGCTAGGATCAAAGCTATCTGTTTGGCTTTGGTGTTAGATTTAGAGAAGGTTATGTCTCTGAAAGATGAGGGGTGTGGGAATTCCAATATGGGTGGCTCGACCCAATTTACCAATTGAAAGTTACGGTTGAGGATTAGTCCTTGCAGGGAAAGGTCTTGGCTAAGGAGGGTAGGTCTAGTGAGGAAATCCATTTGAAAGGCTTAGTCTGATTTTGCCTTAAAAGAGATAATGGGCTTCATAAATGAAGGCCTTTTAGGAGTGGGCTTCATGGTGAAGGCTTCTTGGTTTAGGCTTTATGATGAAGATTTTGGTTTTAGGCTTTATGGAAAAGATTTTGGTTTTGGGCTTCATGGCGAAGGATTTTAGTTTTGGGCTTCATGGTGAAGGCTTATGGGTCATGTGCCTCTTAACAAAGGCTTCTTGGTTTGAAGGTAGGTTGAAACCTCTGGATTTGAGCTTCTTGATGAAGGCTTTTGGATTTAGGCTTCTTAATGAAGGCTTTTGGTTTTGGGCTTCTTAATGAAGGCTTCTGGGTTAGGCTTCTTGATGAAGGCTTTTAGTTTAGGCTTCTTAATGAAAGCTTCTAGATTTGGGCTTCTTAATGAAGGCTTTTGGATTTGGGCTTCTTAATGAAGGCTTTTGGATTTGGGCTTCTTCATGAAGGCTTTTGGATTTGGGCTTCTTCATAAAGGCTTTTGGATTTGGGTTTCTTAATGAAGGCTTTTTGGATTTGGGCTTCATGATGAAGGCTTTTGGGTCATGTGCTTCTTAACGAAGGCTTCTTAGTTTAAAGGTAGGTTGAAACTTTTGAAAAGAATCATGGAGGTTGTATGATTTTGCTTTTTGTAGCATGAATCATGGAAAAGAGCAAGTCAAGCTTTTCTTACTGTTTGAGATTGAAGAGACTCTTAGAGTGACACTTAATTGTAAATTGCATTAGTTGACACGAAGAGCCCTCAGGAATGGCTAAAAGGCTAGTGGAAGAAGATAAATTGGGGATCATACTTCCAAATGAGAGATAAGAATATGATAGATTGGGGACATGTATGAGGGATTGTGCCTTAGTTCTTTAAGCTAAGTGACAGGATGGATTGACAACAGATGACGACATTCTTGGAAAGACATGCCCCCATTATAAGATAAGAGCATAGAAGATTGTATATCCTTTAGAGAATAAACCTCTGGTTAGGAAGGATGACAGATTGATTGAAGATGATTTGACAACTTTGGACATGAGGAAAGATGACTTGGATGAGCTTTCTCTCTCTCTCTCTCTTTCTCAGCTCTAACTTTTGCCTAAGCTGCCCTTTTGGGTTTTCAGCTTAGCAAGCTTGCATTTAGGAGAAAACATTCCACCATGATTTGGGCTGCTGCTTTGAGGGGCCCTGGCCTTTGAATTCTAGATTTGACAAAGGTCTTTTATGAACTTGTTGACCTTGTTGAGGTGCATTATTTGATTACATAATGTGCAATAGGTAATTCCATTTGATTTGCTCTTTATGCTTCAACTATTTAAGCTTCTTTGATTAGGTGCAATTGTTGATGGCACCTCATGTGCTAATAGTGGTGGATTTGACTGTTTATTCATTTCTCTCTTTTTTCCTCTTTTTCTTTTTCTCTTTTTTTTTTCATTTTTTTCTCTCTCTCTCTCTCTTTTTTTTTTTTATAGCTCATCCATGCTGGACTAAACAAGGAAGATGAAAAGAAAATGTATGTGCATTACTACAAAGGAAACTTTATTGTAAGATGACAAAAGAAACCACTATGGTCTACGTGAATAAAGAAAAATAAGATGACAAACTCTAACTCAGATTTGGACTTAGACTTAGATCTAAGTTTAGACTTGGAATTCAATCTCAGACAGGTCAGATTAGCTGAACTTGAACTTACGCCATGACATGCCTTCTAGGGCTGAGGTAAGGTGGGGTTGAGTTAGAACTAGATTCCTCATCACTGTTCAAGTTGGTGGTGGGGAATTCAGCTTGAAATGATTGACTTTGGATGCAATCCTCAACTTTTGATGCAGTTGCAACCAAAGCTCTAAAGGTGGGTAAGTATTGTGTTAACAAATGGGCTTTATATGCGGGAAGTAGATTTTTAACAATGATATCTACTTGTTCTTGCTCGGTTGGCATGTTTACCGTTTGAGCAGCTTTAACCCTCCACCTTGTAAGGAACATAGAGAAAGATTCATCTGGAAGTTGCTTTGTGGTTTCTAATTCCTTTCTTGTAATGTCCATTTCACTATTGTAGTGGTACTGTTCAACAAATGCCTTGCAAATGTCCTCCCAAGTCTGTTTTTGGATATCATCCAAGTTAATGAACAATTTTAGGGCAGGATCAGTAAGAGTTTGCTGAAAAAGTTGAGCAAAGAGCTCATTATTGATACCAAAGGGATGCATTGCCCCCACATACATCTTTAAATAGATCTTAGGGCAAATGGTACCATCAAATCTGTCCAAATTCGGCATCTTGAACTTTGGTGAAACTCTTGTATTGGGAAATAAGCTCAAGGAGCCTGTATCAACTATGTTTTCTTTCTTCTTCAGATTCTTCATCATTTTTTCCATGTACTTTACTTTTGCCATGAAGGGTTTGATTTCAGGGTTGACTTCCTTCCTTTGGAAAGGATCTGCAGGTCAGAAAGTGAGAGTAAGGGTGAAATTTGGTGGTTGAACTATCATGGGTTGATAGAGTGAGTTGTTTCTAAGGAATTCAGGTGATGAAATAGGTAGTGGTGGAATGATGTCGGTGTTTGCAGGTTCTTTGTCTTTGGATTTAACTCTAGAAGTGGATCTATAAATAGGATAAAAGCTGGGTTTTGGGTCAGCTTTGAATGGTTTTGGGTCAGTTAGGTTTTGAGCCAGGGAGGCCTGTTCTAGCATGGTACGAACATCCTCCATGATAGCCCTCTTTTGGGCTTTGAGCATGTCTTGGAAAAGGGCTTCTTGCCTCTTCATCATAGTTTCCTGGTGTTCAGAAAGTTTAGCAAAAAGCTCGTCAAAGATTTCATCAGCTCTGGTAGCAGTGACTTCATCTCCAGCAACAGACATTTTGTCAACCTTTGAAAAGGAAAATGAACTGAGTTAGTATCCAGCTTTGGAAAAAAGGGTTATAGGGAGGTGTGACAAACCAAAAGATCTTAGGTTTAATGACAATGAATGACAGTGTCTTATGGTTAGGTTGACTGTGTATGGGTAAAGATGAGGATAGAGGTATATGATATTAACTAGGTATGTATTTAGCTAAGGGAGCTAGGTCAGGTTTTAGCTTTGGGTGGCTAGATCATATTTTAGCTTTGAGTGGCTAGGTCAGAATTTAGCTTGTGATGGCTAAGTCAGATTTTAGCTTTGAGTGGCTAGATCAAAATTTAGCTTTGGGTGATTGGGATTGTGATTTATGAATGGTTTATCATGGGCTTAAAGATAGCGTGCCCGTGGGTTTTAGGATTAGGTATGGATGTACCAT